>JABASD010004322.1:0-15971 GCA_019776165.1 Pogonognathellus flavescens
GGGTCGTTTAGTGTCACTTTAATGTCTCTGGGTCGTTTAGTGTCACTTTAATGTCTCTGGTTCGTTTACTGTCACTGTGATGTCTCTGGGACTTTTAGTTTCACATGATGTCTCTGAATCTTTTAGTACCAATTTGGGTAGTGTATATCAATTTGGTTCATTTAATGACAATTTCTCCAATGCTTGTCTGCATATTATGGTATTACCTTGCCTAGTACATACCCTCTCGATCGGTTATTTTGGTTTTAGGGCTGCTAATTTTCAGGTAGTCGCTTTCGTCGAGGAAGGTGAAGTTTAGTTATTAAGTATTGGAGATACTTTATGGAAATGGCAAAGCTGTCCGTCCGTCTGTCTGTCTGTCTGTCTGTCCGTCATCACGATAACTTGAGAATGGATTTAGATATTTTGTTCAAATCTTGTACACATGTTTGTATCAGTTAGTGCAAGGGCAAGTTCAAAGTTGGGGTCAATCGGTCAACTGCTTCATGATGTTTGACCTTTTTGAAACAAAGCTATTTTTAAATATATATTGACAATAGTAGTATCTGTGGATACTGAGAACCTATAAGAGTGAAAATACAATAATATAACTATGATAATAATGGAAATACTATGGTTTTATTGGACTGGCTACTTCAAAACGAATAAGACAATTTGTAATAGTTTATGAATGCGCAGATGAACAAAAATATTAAGAACAGAGAAAGGAGAATCAGTGACCTGAATTATGAAAAATGGTGTACACTTCACACAAATTTCGTTTCATAATTACGTAACAAAATGTTTCTTAACTTGCTTAGCAGCCAACTACTGCATACTTCACAAACGCTTCGCATGGCTACTGTTAATTACCTTTTGTAATTAAACCTTTATTTTACGTATAAAAACAGAAACCTTGTGTTTTAAATCAATAAAATTGAATTTTATGCCATCCTCAATTCCGCATGCGTCGCGGCAAGTTAGTGTCTTGACGTTGCTCTGTTCGATTTTGTGCATTATATGATGTTATATGCAGATAATTGCTATATTATTGCACATGATGTTTCATACTTATCATATCTTAACATTAAAAAATATGTCAAATTTTAAATTAATCTTTGGGTTAGATTTACTCTACAAACATTTACAAATTGACTGGAATGGTTAAAAAATAGTGTCAACAAACTAATTTTATTATAGATTTCTTTCTTTGGCTGCGATACTTCTTTACACCCATTTTGCAATGGTTTATTTTTATAAATAAAAGGTGAAGAGCTTATATTAGGAAACTTCTCATATAGGCTTAGTGCATATACCTATAAGCCTGATAATAATTTTGTCCTACTCTTAATACGTTACAATATTACATGACATGTCAGGGGTCAAAGCGACTACAAAAAATCAAATTTCTAGCTTCTAGAGGCTCTAGATATTTTAATTACCTATCGATTAAGGTATCGCACATGATTTAGCTCCAAAGGGTATAGGATGAGATAGATTTTTACACAAAAGTGTGTTGGCTCTTAATATATAGATAATAAAGTAGCTTGCGTTACTTAATAAATGATGTATGTATAGATAGGGGAGTATCTGACTCTATCTGGGATTGTAATTTTGAAAGTCGAACTGACAATTCCATAATATTAATTTGAAGCTGAATATAAGTTTTAAGACATGTGCTTTTAGTTTTTCGAAAAATGTAAATTATAGAAACTGCGTAGAAATTGTTTACAAAATTCTAAGTCCTCATAAGTTGCGTTGTTCAAGTTTTAGTGGGAAACTACACCGTGTCTGATCAGCTGCAGTTAGCATGTGGGATATTAAACGCGTCAAATGACCTTCGATATATTTAACTTCGTTTGTTGTTTGTATTAAAAGAAGATTTTTTGTGCGATGGATGATGCACTGATAACACCAGTAGACATGGAACATGTACACAATATGTATCAACTGCAATGATGATAAATATAAGGATTGTTATACTTCAAATAAGACTACAACGCATGATTTATTTAAATGCAGCTCAACTGCAGCTTAAATTGCTTGTTAATTTCTATTGCTTGTGTGAGTACAACAAATTGCTATGGTTTATGAATCCGCAGAAAACAATAAACTTCTATTTAAAAAATATATACTTGTACATATTTCGAAATCAGATAGCCCAGAACTATTCTTGGTACTGATTTCTTTGATATGATTATAAATTGCATCTGATTTAATCTACATTAATCGTGATAACGAATGTAAATAATAGAATATTAAAATGTTTGTTATTTTCATTTTTAGTACCTTACTCAGCATTCTTTCCATATAGTACTAATGATAATATAATATATTTATGAGGATAAAATAATAATTAAAATGTTAGTTGCTTTCTTGTTATAGTCTTAGGTGTTAAAGAATTTTTTGTCGACGTTACAGGAAACACATGTCAACTGTCAACAAAAATCAAACAAAACGTAAACGAAATGCAATGCAATACAATTTTTTGTAAAATAAAAACTCGACAGCTTCAAGTTTGTTTCGCTATAAATAGAAATTTTCTTGCTATGCAATTTAGTTCACAGTATAGAGCATTTGCAAATCATTCTTTCTTAAGTCTTTCTTAAGTTGCTATAAAATAGGGATAAGAAGCCCAATTGCTGCAAAATGCAAACATTGATTTTTAATTTTATTTTTATCGTAGGTTTTTTAAAACTTGTTTCTGCTAATTTGACATCATGTGAAATTTCTCAAAAACACTTCGCTGATTTGTGTTTCACACCGAAACCGGAAATGGACGTAGATTTCAATTGGGTGAGAAATCGATAAAAAATTTAATTCGTTGAGATTTTCTACTTATTGACTTTCAGAAATTATTTTCCAATTTTCGCTTTAGTAGAACTACGAACTAAATTAATTTGCATTTTGTATGCAACTCATTCAAAAAGTACAAATTGCAAAAATACACATAATATTTTGCAAATTGTTTTTAAATTTTTTCTGTAAGTAATTTTCAATAGTCTTACGCTAATCCTGCTTAAAAGGGAAAATTTAATAGGCTTCATTTATAAGAGATGTTTGCCTGAATTCACAATTTTTTGATTTAGTTGCTGGAAAATCAACCTTCCGAAGGGTGGTACGCAAACATTGGGAATGACGTGGAACAGTTTCACACGTCTGAAATAATCCAAAATGAGGTCCTGAAAAGAACCGACGACTTTTCAGAATTGTGCTTGAGATCATTTATTGACCATTCAACTGGAGATGGAAAAATTATTGGTCATGATGGACTCTCTTCAAATTGGACTTGTACGAACTCAAAAGATTTCTCTGGAACTCAGAGATGCGATTTACAAACTGACCACTCTAAATTCCGTAAGCAATTTTAAATTGAATTTTCATACTAAACGTTACTACTTTCAACTCTTTAATATTTAACAGATTAATTAATAAACTTAATAGTAACTAAATGTTTGTCTAAAATTTGTCTAAGCTCTTTTAATTTGTTCGAAACACTTCTATTTTAAATAATTTTAATAAATTGTTTGTAGTCTAGTAGGTATATATAGTCATTTGTAAAATATTTAACAACATGATTTAAAACAAGTTCCAACTGACACTTTTCAGATGAAGATATAGTAGTCTATTTAAGTTATCAAGACAAAACAACAAAACTGGCGATCGCCATTAACTGCTTCCCTAACGGACAAGTGGGTTGGTTAACATTTTCTAAACATCCTGTACTTACAGACGAAGAAAGGACGGCTGTAATCGCTCACGTAGAAAAATTGGGATTTCCCAAAGACACACATGAAATTTTGTACAGTGATAAATGTCCCAAGTGATATTCAGTATACCTTCTTGATGCTTCATTAGAGTGTAAAAATGATTTATACTATACTGTACTTTTTAATAATATCTGATTGTTTTTAGTATTTTTGTAAGAATTTGAATTAGTAGAATAAACCGCATAATTTCAGCACTAATGTTGTACTTATGATTTTTGGAACAACGTAAGCTTTCTTATTTGCCAAATAAATGTTTATTGACATATTATCATTTAATACAAGCTGAGGAATCATCAGTAAAAATTATTTTGCAAATGTATTTGTTGACAAAACAATATTCACATTAGAAAAGCAAAATCCAGAGATTACATACAACAATTAAATAAGCAATTTTAAAATGACAGCATATTTTGATTAATTTGCTTAACTAACAGTTTTTTAAACGCTAATAAATTCAGCATTTGTACATATTTCGTATTTTGGCAGCGTCATTGACACTCAATCCGTTGCGCTGTCCAATATTGGCTCCGTTTGGTGTAATAATGGTAGGAACAGAGGGGTTGATGGCAAAATAGTAGGCACCGTAGTGCATCAAGCTTTGGTAGTCGTAGGAAATGGCTTCATTGTTAAACTTGTCTGAGGTGTATTTACCAAAATTGTGTTTGGCCGCTATAAATACGTCAGAGTACTTTTTAATCTTTTAAAACGGATACAGTTTTTAATAATAATTTAAAAATTACCGGGTTGGATGTTTTCCCAATTAATGGTCACGTAAAGATCACGATCGAGTCTTGATTGTTCGTGGTGAAAGCCAAGAGCGTGGATAAATTCGTGAGCTACGATTCCTTTATGTACACAGCCTGGGGCTTGCAAATTCAAAGTTTGTCCTCCGCCTTGTTTCCCAACGTATGAACTGCAACCAGTGTTAAAAGTACCACGAACAACGCAGACATAATCGGCTTCATTCGTACGTAGGATAAACCGCAAACAAGTTTTCTCCATAATTTCGTTTAGTGCGTTGTTGATTGTCCTTCTTTCTGACCGAGCTGTTAAAAAAGAGACGCAAATTTTATGCAAATTCAAATATTCAATTTAGAATGCAATTAAAAACAGTTTAAGCTTTCTAAAACACATTAATGTAGAGACACGATCAAATTACAAAATCAAGTTAGCTTAATAAGCCGACTTAATGAAAAATTTCAATTTAAATATTGGTCAATTTACTGAAGGCAGGATCCAATTGGTAAATGACTCTTTTATCAGTCCAAAGGTATCTACTTTTCATTATACCATCATTCGTCATAAAATCTGACATAGAGCGACCTTTCGGTATTAACATGTCTCCTTCGAAATGTTCACCCGCCATCATTGGATTCCTACTCAAAATATCTACCGAGATAAACCGGAAAGTTAAAACACAAAATTATTACAATTATCGAATTATTATTTTTCCATGAAATAATTAGCAATGAAAGATTCGATAACCTTTAATTTTCCACCATTTTTTTCCTGGACGCGATGCTGCTAAAGAAGCTAAAGTTAAAATCAGTAATATTATGTAAAGTTTCATTTTTAATAGATGTGTTAACAATCGGGTGATAGAAAATATTCCTCCGTCGTAATAACTGTGAAATTCATTTCAATAGGCTTCTGCTATTTATAAACATTTTGGTGGCCTGATTTGTAATCCACGTTGTATGTGTCATAAAAAATATGAGAAAAAATGGCATTTTGTCCAAAAAGATATGACGCAGAATTTGTTGTTGTTTCCGACCAAATATTTATACCACAGGTGTAAAATCATTGGTTGGCGAAATACTTTGTAAATAAATGAAGTTATTCAAATATGAAATAACAAATATAATATTATATTTCACTTCCAACTTCCTATTTCTGTTTTTAAGTTAAACATACGATAAAAGTTTTGTAATGCACATAATATTGAGATACGCGTAAATAATAAATAAAGTGTCAATACTTTTATATTGACAGTGAATGCGGACGTTTATTACGTAGTCTGCTTTAAGAGCAATCTTTCAAGCAAAGTAGAATGACTACCTTAAAATATACAAATTGTGCAATCATGCACTGTCATTTACCTTTTTCTACTAATGGATTAACAGCTTTAGATAAAGTGATGCGGAAATATTTTTGGAATCCTAGGTACATCACTTGCATGAGTAGATGATGTATTCCAAGCCAGAAATGGCTCGACAATACTTCTAAGCAGTATGTATTTTATTTAATTCATTTAACTAGTGAAATCATACAAACATATATGGGTGTTTTTTAAGTAAGTATAAGACTTTGAGACGAATTATTTCCGGAACCAGACAGAGTTAAGAATTATGTACATTTTGTTTAGTAAATATTAAAGTGGTTGGGTTTTCATTGTTAGTTACAATTATTATTAGTATCCGTCTACGACGAACAATTTCAAAGCCTTTAATAAGTAAGTTCAAATCTACGTTGAACGAATTGGTAGTGTATGTTGAGTAAATATGAAGATGTAACAACTGAAAACTTTGATATTATTATAGGGAATGGGAAATTGCTTAAGGACGCGGACGCCTTGTTTTGGAATGTTAATCATCTAATTATTTATTTCGATAATACAGTAAACTTTTAAATGCAAATTAAGATGATGCTTTATGCGAAGCATGCAGTAGGAACTTCTAGTGTACATATCTCATCCATGTATTAATCGCCGTATACTATTACGATTACTCTGATTTAAGAAAACCATGACCATGGTGAGATATCTTAACTTAAATAAAATAAACCATTGAAAGCTGTAATAAATTTGTTGCCGCTTATTATTATTAAAAGGGGAGAAGAGAGAGGAGATAGTTAAGAAGTTGAAGATGAAGAGACTACTGCCAATTGCAGTTAGTCTCTATCTATATAAAGACAATTTTTAGACGGTACCTAATTAATTGCCGTCGTTATGTATTACTATGTATCTTATCTATATAATTGATACATCTATATCCCAATTATACTCCCTATATATCCTAACATGTGATTCGATGGTGATTCTACATCACTCTCGAATCACATGGGAGATAACTTATTTTTCATAAACTTATCTTAAGTGACTGGAACTTCTGTCCAGTCTTAATAGTACTTGAGTAAATGCAAGTAATTGAAACATTCAATTTTTGCACAGAATGGTCAACTATTTTACGTTTATAAATATATTTCCAAAATCCATTCGTTCTATCGTTCTAAATCTGTTGCCTCTCTACCAGGCTCATCAGATTGAATTTTCACAAGGTCTTGAATAATCCCAGGTAACTACGAGCAACTGTAACTGAATGCTAATCCACAAAAGTCCAAGTGAAAAATATAATTAAAAGAAGCAATTTATTGTCACTGCGAGGAAATTTATGCAGCACGATATCCAAATGACTCGTGAGCATGTAAGCCAAAAATTATGATTTATGGATATCGATACACACACTTAATTAAAACTTACATCCAATTTTAATTATAATGTATTTTTAAACTAATTATTAATTAAATTATTTAAATTTTAATTAAATTTCAATTAAATTTTAAAAAATATTAATTTAATATTATTTAAATGAAATTGTCTATTGATCCTACATACAGAAAATAATACATCAAGTTCGTCTGAACTGGACTATTCTGGTTTTACTCTTCTCCCTCAACAATGAGCACTTTGTTTTGGCTAATTTAATGGGAAAACTTGCCGATCTTCGTAATCATACAATTCAAATTTCAAGTCGACAAATTCTGGAATATGGTGCCGACTGCACTCAGGAAGAAGCTGCATATTCGGAATACTCTGCTAGAACAAGTGAAGAAATGAATAAAATTAGTTCCCTTTCGGAAATGGAGACTGAGTTGGACAAATACAACGCTGCAAATAAACAGTTTCTGTCTACTTATCGTCATCTGTGCAATTCCATCAAGTTATTGGCATGTGATAAAGTTTCAAACCGTTGTGAATGTGGACCTCGTCATTTTCTTAACCGAGAATTTATTTATGTCCGGAATTCCCATGGCGATTGTTTCTGGTCAGAAAATTCCCCTTGTATTGCAATAGATCAACTTCCCAGTCACAATCTTTGTGCTAATAACACGAACTGCACTTTTAAGAGCTTTAAAGGAGAAAATATTTTTTGCAATAACAAGAATATTTTTCAACATGTAACTAATGGTGTAACAAAAGAAGCTCCTCAATGTTTCTGCAAAAGGGAGTTGGAAATAAACATTCAACAAACTTCAAACGCATTAACTACAAGGAATTCAGGTGCAGGAATTGAAACTGAACCAGTTTCAAACAATTCAAATATAGAGAACTCAAGTGCTGAAGAAAAACCTCAACAAACTTCAAATGCATTAAGTATTGGTGCTTCGAGTGAAATGTATCTTTTAGCATTCACATGCATTTTTTCACTCTGCTTTTACGCATGAAAATTTAGAACCTTAATATTCCTTCAAAATATTCACATCAATATTTGTAAAAAGCACATTGATTCGAAATCGTTTATTCTTTAGCAGATAGCGAAATATTTCTTTTATTCTGCAATAAGAATTGTTAATTGGTCTGGATGATGCCATTGCTTGCCATAAAAGTCATTTAGGTCAAGTTACATCTCCAGCGTTTTTACTTGATCAATTTTTTCATCGAAAATGATTTCTTTTATTTAAATCAACTTTAATTTTTTATTAAGTTACAAAGTCACTTTATGCGAAGACCAGAGCCTTCCGTCGTCGGAGGGGTGTCCGTCCTTTCTCTAGGATACCTAATACCTGGAGAACGGCTTGAGATGTTTTGATCTAATTTGGTACACTTACTGAGTATAGTAACGAGAGTTGATTAAGGTTAAGTTGAAAAATGGGGTCAATTGGTCAATCAACTCCTCCATGGGCTTTGGCCTTTTAGAGAACCGACAGTACCGAGTACCTCAGGTGTCAATCAAGGCAACCTTAAACATTCAACGCATTCTAAAAACTTTATTACATGCAATGGTTTATTAAACACTTTAAAAACTTCAATATTAATATCCCGTTGTATAATTTAACATCAAATATTTGTATTTACAATTCTTCACAAAACTACGTATGTGCAAACATCTTGCGAACTAATACTACTTAGCAATTTGTAATTTGCGATTATGTCGTACTCATTGAAAACTTGTGTGAAATGACATAAATGTATGCTAAATTTATGTCCCATTCGGCTATCTTCACATTTTTATGAATGGGTTATGGGATTCTTGAATTTGTAAAGCAGTCGGAGATGAACACATGATTCATTTTGCAGGCAAAATTCAAGTAACGTCGCCGCGGCGGCGTTCCCGTCTGGACTAAAGGACGTATGCATATCTATTGTCTATGTATGAGTTCACCGGTTTGAACCCCAGATTCCGGAAAAAGGGGTTACTGGACAAAAATTTGGAACAGGAACCCTCAAATTTGCTTCTTTTCCTCTGAGCTATCCCCAAACCCCTCTCCAATGTACGAATCTTAGGTACGCCCTTTCTGTGTCTGTGTCTGAAATTATTATATTAAATGCATAATACATACAATTATAAAGGGATCATTTTTCATTTAGTCTCAATCTGACAATTGAGACCGGCTATATATTAACGAAGATAGAAGTGGATGTTCTTAAAGTATCGTGCAATTCAATATCCTGCATAATCAATTATATAATTATTATTCCAATTCATTTACCCACCAAAATTGTAAGTTTAATTATTTAATTAATTTGAAATCTTAAAAACTTGTTCGTATAATTTATAATGTAATATATAATATTGTTCATCCACAGTGTCAATTAGTAATTACAAAAGTTTGTGACGGTGATTTCATATAAATAAAAGAAATTCACTTCTCTAGAGATTCAACTTGATTCAAGAGAGTAGCAGAGCAGGTATAGTACAAAATTGTCGTCCCTCATACCCTCATCCATCCCTTCTCCGTTTAAAACAAACAGAACTAAAATCTTCTGCATTTTAAGAACCGGGGTACTGTGGAACGCGCGGGAAGAAATTATCAAGGAAGATTTCCATTGCCGCTTACTGTATGTAGTTAAACCCGAATTGTGTTTGTAGAATATTGTGTTCGGTTAAATTTTCTTTGCCAGTTCAAAAACAAAACAATCAGTCAACAGTTGATAAAAAATGTGAATTTTCCCAATTTTATAATGTTAAATGTGTTGAATATTTTTGTTCAAAAAAATTACCGTTCTAAAAAGGGAAGTAAACCGTGAACAATCAACAATGAGCAAATCAACAACAAAACAAACTGCGGCCAAGTGCTTCGTCTGTTTGAACACTCCAACTAAATTAATTACACAGAGGCAGCAGAAAATCTACACAACTTTACTTGTTCAGTGTCTACTGGATGAAACTGAAGAAGATGATTACCAAAGAGATTTTACTTTTTGTATTAATTGTAGTAGGAAGCTGCAAAGATTGTCGTTGTTATCAACATTACCCCGATCTTTATCTAACAATGCAAAGAAAATTGAACTCTGTCTTTTGTCTTCGATAATCACTACACGTGGAAGTGATAATGATGACAAATACATGACGTCATTCAGAATTGCAGCTTGTAAAGGTGATATTAATTAATATCATTTAATATTATTCATTCATCTTTGTTGATGTGTAATGTGTAATCCTACATCCTTTAACCTTATAGTTGTTTATTTTATGACAGCTCAGCTGTTCCAAATAACCGCAAGGAAATAACTAATGACATTAATAATGTATTTTTTATTTATTTATTTGGTTTGCAGGTTTCATTCCCGTTGTCAGACTGGATAAAGACAATGTTTTGTTTGTCAAAGAAAAAGAAGGGGGGAGTAATGGGACACCCGCACATACTTCGACTTCTCCGGCTCCGGGTACATCATCAAAAGATCTTACTGCTGAAGGTAATAAATTCCATGCCGTAGCAATTCAATTTATAAATAATTCAAATTGACTAATTTCACATATATTTATTTATCACATTTATATTTAAAATATGACAGTTATTATTTTGTTGATATCAAAATGAATTATCCCCCTTGCAGATTGTGTAGATGACAGGATAAATGAAATAGGTGGGGGCTCACCTATATTGGTGGAAAGTGATGCAAGTGATACTGATGAGCCGGGAATAGATTCGTTTATCGACCATTTATCATCACTTACACATACAAAAGTTTCAATCAAAGGTATGTCTGGTTTTAAATTAAGTACGTGAACATCAGTATATATTTATTTTGTTCATTGTATTATAATTGAGATTTGACTTATTTGTTTTTAACTTTCAGATTTCCGCCCCAAAGTGCGATTGGGCAAAGACAATGGTCTATTTATCAATGATAAACGCCGTCAAAATACCTCTTTGGGTGATAATGTCAAAGATGCTACCTCGGCAAAGCATATTCCTCCTCCCCCAGCTGAACCTACGACTGGTAAACATAGTAATTATAAACAAAATGTTAAAAATTGTTGTTGTAATGCTTACTTACAATACGCAGATGTTTTAAAATCTTCTACGTTTTCCCAGATGTGTGTGGTGGAGGATACAACATTTTGACCCGAAAAAGGAAACTTCATAATAGTGGCCCTGTCGTATCTACTTTACCAGTTCGTGTCATACCAGCCTTACCAGATGTCATACCAGTCTTACCAGCTCCTGTCGTACCAGCTCCTGAAAGTTCTCAAACTCTTAACACGGTTTCACCTAGCACTGAAGATAACAATGCAGTTTCACGTCCAGCAATTGTCGAAAAAGTAATTTGTGATATTGAAGTGCCTAACTTACGTGATGGTAATATTTTGTTAACTGTTTACCGTTTTTAATTCCTTTATTACTATATATAATAATTTATTAAAAGGCATTGTAAATGAATTTTAAATGTATCATGCACAATAGCCAAGCCACATAAAAATAATAGCACTGATCGTGAGTCAATGCGCTTTAATGATGATAAAATACAACCGGAGCTTATCGAGATAGAAGGGGGTGGAGGGGGAGACTACAGTTTCATTGAAAATGTTTCAGAATTTCAGCCAAACAATCAACCCAAAATAGTCCAGGTTAGTCCTAACAGATATAAATATATACTATTAAAATTCGGTTTAGTTTTGTTCCTCATGAGACACTCCACATATGCGTCAATCCGTGTCCGAACTAATCCGGCAAATTTTCACGAAGATTATATTTCAAAAAATGCTTATAATATAAAGTAATTTCACCTCCCGAACTCTAAGAGACAAATAACATGTTCCCGAACTTCCTTCATTGTGATTGTGGAACATTCATGCGATTTTTATAATTCAGTTTCAGTTTCAGTTCAGTTTAAAATTATTTAACTTCATGTAAAGTGTGATTTCTGTTTTTAGGTGGAGCAAGGCAGTAGTGAGATACCAACGACTAGTGCGAATGCAAAAACTATGACATCAACATCAAAGACTGAAACCAGAGTGCGAATTGTGCCTGCCCGGCAAAAGACAGCTGATAATAAATACTCTAATTACCCACGCCCTATTTTTAACGATCAGCAACTCGCATTCATAGCTCTTGCAAATTGTGATACAGCATCTGGCAAAATTGGGACGAGACAAGTACTCAACTTTCTTGAGTAAGAAAATCATTTGTTTGTCATTATGATTATTTGCTTTTCGAAAGTTATTTTGTTACGAAAAGTAGGAAAATTATTTTACAGCACCGAAGAACTTAATTGAAATCATTATGTGGATATATTTTCTCTCTTTTAATGCAGGCACTACTTTCCTTACTTCAGGACGGATAATGATTGGAAAATGGGAATTAATAATATTTTACAGAATTGCAAAATATATTTTACGAGAATCTCTGAACAAAATCCTCCTTATTGGGACATCAATCGAAGTAATACAAATGAAGTTCGTTCACTCCAAAGAAACATTTATAACAGCTGGAATGCAAACTTTTGGCATCACGGCCTTTCTTCTCTGTCCAAAGGTTAGAAAGTAATTAATAAATATTATGTTGTTGAAATATTTGTTACTATCAGTACTAACTACTAATTATGTGTTTTTTATGAACAGACCTACTGCAAGAAGCTATTTCTGTCGCCCTTAATTTCCTGAATGAAAAACCAGTGAATAATAAGAAAGAACGATCCATAAATAAGGTAAGAAGCTTTTGAATGACTGTACTTCATCTTTTTACTGTATTATAATGATATGCAATGTTATTTTTTATTTAAATGCAAATGCATGATGAATGTTTATTTCAGGGAACAAAACGGAAATTAAAATTGCATGACACGGTGAGTAAAGTAGAAGGAATAAGCCAAATAGTATGTTTTTATTTACTTTTGTAGAAATTTTTTTGTTTCTAGTAACTAATATTTGATGATGCTATTGCTTTCTTTCGTTATATTATAGGCATACGCTGTTATAAGCGATACGATCACGGACAACGTCATAGAAGCAATTACAAATGAAGCCACACGGAAGAAAAAGGTGGACGGTAGTCTAATACGTGAAAATGAACTACATGATATAATTCAAATTGATGATGAGGATGAGGATACAATTATGACGAATACGAATATTATCGTAACTGATGGGAATACATCAGGCCACATCAAAGAACCTTCTACAAGTCAAAGTGCTGATGCCATTGCGAGCATTGCTGTGAATTCAGAACCAGAAAATAGTCATTTGATCTCACAAACGAAAACTCGCAATCCTGTTGGACGTCCAAGACTCAGGAAGAAAAGCGGTGGCACAAATCAGCCTAGTAACAAAAGAAAACGAACAAACAGTAAGAGTGATGATAATCCGGAGTACATAGTTGTGGACATCACCAGCAAAAATACCGACACATGTAGAAATAACGCAATTGGCATCCTCTCTCCAATCCTAGAAACCGACGAAAACTCAGTAAATACCGAATCGGGTCTGGAAATACAAAATTGCTTCAATACGGAAATTACTGCGGATAATTTATGTGTCGAAACCACAAACAATTCCAAGCGGGATCAAATAGAACACACTTCAGATGTCGAATCAGTTTTGAACATTTTAGATGTAGAAATTGTTTCCAATAATTCAAAAATTGAAGTTGTACCCGTCCATTCCAATGTTGAAATTGTAGCGGCCCTTTCCGAAGTTGAAATTATTCCCGTCAATTCCACTGATGAAATTATACCCTCCAATTGTGATGTTGAAGTTGTACCTTCCAATTCTGATGCTGAAGTTGCAACCTCCAATTCTGATGTTGAAGTTGTACCCTCGACTTCTGATGTTGAAGTTGTACCCTCAACTTCTGATGTTGAAATTGTACCCTCCAATTCTAATGTTGAAATTGTACCCTCAACTTCGGACGTTGAAATTGTATCAAACAATCCCGTTTTTGAAATTGCTCAAACAAAAATCTCAGAAAAAGTTCCTGAAAATCAGAGTGAAATCTTTGAGGAGCCACATCATCATACCAATTCAGATAAATTAGAAAAGGAAGCAGTCAGAAACACAAACTGTGATGTGGAAGTGGATAAAAATGGTGATAACCCTTGCTCAAGTGGAAGTCCCAGCATTTTACTAGGATATTGCCCCAAAACATCAGAAGATGTCCAGGTCTCGGAGAAAAGTCTGTTCATGGAAAGGCTCGGTCTGAAGTGTATAACCAAAACTTTAAATGTAAACAAAAAGCTTTTTAATATTGTCAAGTAATTTGTTTAGTCATGTCGAACTGAAAAAAGTACAATAACATTTTTAAAATAATTATTTGTTTCTTTTTAGGCGGAGCAGTTGGAACCGACAGAAGCAAAACAACATGAAGTAAGTTGCTACATCGGTTGATATTTAATATAATTTGAATTAAAGATATTTCGACGCTAATAGTTTCCAATAAGTTATTTAATTGGTTTCGCATTATATTGTAGCAAATGAAAACCGTCACTGGAGCTGACACCGACCAAGAATGGCCTGAACCTCCATTAATAATCTCCCAGTTGATGTTTTTAGCCGTTTCAAATCCTACCAATAAATCTATGACAAGAAATGAAATTGTTCAATTTATTCGGTAACATTTTGTTTGTTATGTTTTAATATTTAGACGTACACTATATTAATTTATTGTTTACACTTATGTTGCTAGAGCGGTAGATTTATATTCTGTTAGACCTAACTAAATAATGTTCTTATAGGTATTTTGTGATGGGTTTTACTTAATACATTGAAATTATTCTACTAATTGCAATTTCTGAATTGAACCAATAGATTTATTTAGCTGGTGGTATGTACATGAACTTGATCTAGATAAAGTAACTGATTTATTTATTTTTGTAGAGATCATTTTCCTTACTATCGTGGATCGACATCTTGGCAACAAAAGATTAATCACTTCCTGTTAACGTTGGGGTGTTTCCAACAAATTGGTCAGGCTGATAGTCAAAGTTGGAGAATTAAGGAAGATTGGAAGTCCCATTTGAATGAGCGCACGGGCATGGAAACACTGATTTCTTCGGCAGTTGAAAGTTTCGACGCAATAATTTCATATGGTAGATATAACCTACATTTGTCTGACTAATCAATTTTTATTCACTGTCATTTATTACTATAAATTATTGATTGAGAAATATTTGCCAAAATACATTGCGACGTTTTCATTTAATTTTTTGATTTATTTTGAACAGATAAATTGGAAAATATCTTACTAAAGGCAATCGGAGATGACTTCGATGTTGCCTCGTTCAAAGAACGGGTTGAAAAATATAAAGTAAGCTTCCTAAGCTATTCCTTCATTGAATTAATTCTTATTGGTCTCTTTCAAATTCTAATAATATGAATATTTTGACCTTGCAGATCGATGTTGAGAAAAATGGTAAACCTGACCGCAAAAGCAAGAAAAATTACAGCAGATGCGTCTCCTATGCTGACTCTTCTGGAAGAACTTATAATGTAAAAATTTGAAAGTTGATTTTCTTTAATTCTTATATGTACCTTCATAGTATGATTGTTAAATTGAATTAGTTTGGTGAACAGAAATAGTATATTAAAATAGTGTATTGTTATTACGTACAATTAAATTTGACAATTAAATTACGTATCTTTATATTATATAATACACAACACCAAGTTTGCTCCGCATTTTATTTGATGTAATAATTTTGACCATGAATTACATTTAATCGTATGTAAATATTTTGCTCAATTCCGTTACCAATGATTTCCACAACAGTTTGACATTACATAT
>JABASD010004323.1:0-15969 GCA_019776165.1 Pogonognathellus flavescens
CATTCTTAGTGATAAATAATTGTATTGTTTTCGGTTAAAGTGTATATTTAGTCGAAAGCAATGACAAAGTGCGTATGGTGGGGTACGCTACATACTACTATATAATAACATTTTTTAAATTTGCAAAATATTGTGATAAAAAGTTATATTGATGCAGTAAGAACATAAATCACTTTCAAGAAGGCGTTTTGGAACATAATCACCAAAGAATTAATTTTGACGCCAAAATTGGGCTCCGGCCACACTGTGCAAAGGAAATCGTTGAATCCATTTATTTATATTTAAAATAATTTAGCAATTATCATTTATTTTTATAATTATTATAATTATATTGCGTAGATGTTTATAATTTTTCTGTCATTTCCGGAACAGCTTTGAATAAATCGGCTACTAATCCTAAATCCGCCACTTGGAAAATCGGTGCTTCTGGATCTTTATTAATAGCTACGATTGTTTTGCTATCCTTCATTCCAGCCAAATGTTGAATCGCACCAGAAATTCCCACAGCTATGTACAACTCCTGCAACCACAAAACAAACATTGTGTATTTTTCTCCCATTGATTAATTTTGTCAACATTGTAATAAATGATTTTGCACAAGTTGACATGTGTTTTGAAAACTTACAGGGGCTACAATCTTTCCAGTTTGTCCAACCTGAAGGTCATTTGCGACATAGCCAGCATCGACAGCAGCTCGAGATGCTCCAACGGCTGCTCCCATTTTGTCAGCGAGATCGTACAATAATTTAAAATTTTCTCCGTTTTTCATTCCTCGCCCTGTTTTTTGAAAGTAAAGTTACAATGAAGGAGTGACTGTTAAAACAATGCAGCCGTTGTCTACTCTAATTCAGCGGTTTTGTTTACCTCCACTGATAACAGCCTTTGCACTTGTAAGCTCCGGTCGATCACTTTTGACGAGTTCCTGTTTGACAAATGTGGACAGATCAGTTTTGATGTCAGCTGTAGGCGCCACTTCTTGCTTCCCACTTCCACCACTTCCTTCCACTGCCGCAAAATTAGTTCCTCGGATACTCAACACCTTTACTGCATCCTTTGACTTCAATGTCATCACGGCATTACCTGCACCAAAAACGTAACATTTAAAAATTAATTTTACACATTTCATTCACAATATAATTGTTTCCTCGACTTTAAGACATTTATTTAATTTAAAAGAGGCTAACGAAGAACAAAGAAGGACTTTTAGAAGTAAACTTATTTCCTGTTCGCTAGACGCACATTACTAATAAAATTATTGTTTAGAGAAGCTACTTTCTCATTCGATAAGCGCAAAACATGCATCTTTTTTAAAACTAAAATGTGAATTTGCACACATCTGCTCTATTTCTATATCTTCGTTTGATATTTTGTTGGGTCAAGGTAGGGTTACATATTAAGTATTAAAAAGTCTAAAAAGTGTATAACGATTCAGCAAATTCAGCAGCTGCCAGAAGTTATTTTTTATTTTTTCCTCTTTGCGATCCTTAATTTATTAATTTTTTCTCTGCGCCCTCCGAAAGTAGTTCGCAGGGTCGTGAAAGTATTCCACCCGTCGTGGATACAAGGTTTCAAAACAAGGTCCATCAAATGGACACATTTATTTTTAGTTCCAAAAAAGATGCATGTTTCGCAAATATCGAATACGAAATTAGCTTCTCTTTACAATTTGGAAGAAAATGTTGTAATTTGGTTTGGCCCACTAACAAAATGTTTTAACGCTGTTTAAAAAGTAGAGCTGCAGGTAATCTCAATGAAGCAGATATTTGCGAATAATATAATATTGGTATAAGGGAGTCTTTTGACGAAATAAAACAACTGTGGTCATATGTTGAATTATTTACCCGCGTAGATGGTTCTGATGAAAGTCTCTGCATCTTTGATGCCAATGACATCTGAGACGGGACTGACATCCAACTTTGCCGCAACTCGTGGAAGGAGTGCTTTTCCAAAAGCAGAGGCTCCTGCAACTATGTGACTAAAGTTGAATTGTTTTTGACTGGCGAGGATGACTGGAGTCATACGCTCACTCAGAAAACCATTTAATTTCTCATCGTCAGCCAATAGCACCCTGGACACTCCGCTCACTTTCGTCAACTCTTCCGCCACCTTATTACACAAAGTAAAACAGAAACAGTTGAAGTTGATACATTCAAAACCATGAAACATTGTTTATGGAAATCATATTTTATTAGCACGTCAAAGAGTACTTGCTATGAATTTTTCAAGCAAAATGAAAGGGACGTAACTGTAAATGTAATTTTGGGTTTACCTTTGCGCATTTATTTCCAGCGACGAGGAGAGTGACTTCATGGCCAATTTTGGCTGCTGCTCCAATGGCATTCAATGTGATTGGTTTAATTGTGACGTTGTCATGTTCTGCTATGACCAAAGTGCTCTTGAAACGTGCAGCCGACAGCACCTGTCATGCAAATGCAAAAACATAAAGAGGATTCATAATTTGTTTGGACGACAGGAGAGAGATAAGAAACGCCAAACGCGTGAAATTTGGATGGTGCAAGACTGATGAGTCATAGTCATTGAATGAATGTGAATGTCAATGTCACGGAGAGACGGAGTGAGAGAAAAAGATTGCGGACTGGCACAACTCTGCGCTCGTAGGATTTGGTGTGTGTTTAGTTAGACTGGGAAGTATGGAAGTATGGAACTAACTCAACTAACAGAACTACGGAACATGCAAAATTCCAAGGATGTAGATTTGCAAACGGCATTTGAGCAAACTCGGGAGTGAGCGGTGTTTGTGTGTGTGCGAATGAATGACGCACAGAAGAAGTCAGAGTTGCTCACTGAGAACGCGAAAGTGAAGACATAAGACACTGTCTCCAATCTGCAATAAACTTCTTCCTGCCTACTCCTTTCCCTACCCTGCCTACATTGCACACACTACACACCGCATTTTTAACACACCGCACCGGACGGACCACCTTACGTTTTCATATCTTCTTCTTCCGTCCCTACAGTTCCACTACGTGTCTTTTTACACGAAAGAGTTATACAACTCTCTGGAACTAATATTACTGGACTGACTCAAGAGCATCTACAAATGCTCTTCACTGACTTTGACATTCGTTGCTGCTCAAATCATATTAATATTTCATTCATCGATTACCAAACTGGCAGCCAAGATGATTGTCCTCACGCTCGTCCGACAGTAAGTAAACGCCCATTTTCATACTTCACCCATTTTTACACTTTTTCATATTTCTACATTTTTCTTCTCCTTTTTTAAGTGGAGAGACAAAAATGAACGCAGCTAAAATTGTTCAATCCCGTACTCCAGGCGAATTGACGGAGAGGGGAATCCGAATGGTAAGTCAAATAGTTTTTCAAAAAATGCTGTTGATTTGACGGTGAACTTTATTGCGAATTCGGTTTTGAAGAAATCGTTTGTTTCTAAAGGCGCTGAGTCTGGGCGAGAAATTAAAGGAAGAAAAGTTCACCCGCGTTTACAGCAGTGATCTGACACGATGCCATGACACGACAATCAACATTCTTAAACATTCCGCACACAAGCAACCGGATATTCAGTTAACTGCTTTGCTCCGAGAAAGAGTAAGAGTTGTACAATAACTTAAGATTAGTTCCATTTTCCTACTTCGAATGCAAGTCTAGTGTAAAAATAAACTATTCGAATAGGACTATGGAGATATGGAATTCCAGCCTGTACAATTAGTGATGGAGCGAGTGGCAGCTATCGGATGTCCAGTTCATGCTGTGCCACTTCCTGGAGCAGAAACATACGAAGAAACTGTGGACAGAACAGCGAAATTCTTTGATGTAAAGTTTCTCTATGTAAACTCATTCACATCCGAATATCTAAATTTCGGTTTTGAAGTTGCTTTCTATTTCAATTATTTAGTCTTTGTGTACTTTGGCGGACGTGGCTGAGAAAACTGAAAATATTTTGGTGGTTTCACATGGAACTTGGATTCAATGTTTGATTGACTACATCATGTCAAATGACCAGAACTTTCGATTGCAAAATCTTGCCGAATTGTACGCCAGGAGAACTTCTCCAATGAATACGAGTACCACTAAAATGACAATCGGGAAAAGCATCGATTCGGTCAGAGAAATCTGCTTCTCGTCTCTCTACGACGCCTCCCATTTAGATGCTCTAATTTAAATTTCTAATATTTATCTACTTAGCATTAGATTTAATATTTAAGTCTCTTGAATTAAAGTTGAGAAAAAATCTATTCTAGTTATCACTCGAACTGTCAGTATTGGCAGTCGCCAAAGATGATAAAATAAACAAATTACGATAATGTCCCTGTCTTGCTTTCATTTTAATTCTTAATTCTTCTTATAATTATTTCAAGTTGTAAATTGCCACTTTTTATACATTCAATATTCACATTCCGAAGCTGGAAGTCATTTGCGAGAGTTAAATTAAAAGGAGAATTTAAACAGTTGATAAACCATAAATGATAAAAAATTTAAAACGTGCAAATCAATTAACTTTCACCACTTGCATAACACATACAACATAACAGTACTTTTTCAAGTTTCAAAGGACACTCACCGGTTGTAGACTGATTCTTCTGGAAACAGCAAACATCCTTCCTCCAGATGACCAACAAACTACGAAGTTGATAGGTTACCAAACACGTGCACCGTGTGGGTATCTGGGTATGTGATTCTTCTGGTAGAGCTACCTATTTCAAAAATTAAAAACAACTTTAAAAATTAACATAAATTAATAATTCCGTGCAACCAACTAGTACATAAGTCATAAGAACAAATAAATACACATGCAGCATCCAGTCACCAGCAGCAAAACTGATTGTCAATTGGCAACTGTCAATTGTAAGCTTTGAAATATTTATATTTTATTTCAAATTACCAACTATCAACTTCCAACAAACATGCACACACAATTCACATTTAACATTAACAATTAAAAATTGCTTTTGTGTACTATTTTGTTTTGTTTTTCTGATGTGAATCTGTACAACAGTCTGTACAGTGAAGAGGTGCTTAGTTGTTCTTGTTGCTCATTTTCTGCATGTTCATTTGTATATCCAAAGTCAAAAGTGCAAAGGTCTCTCCTGTCGGTATTTTCGTACACTGACTTTGCTTACAGTGGTTTGCAGAATAGCCGACAGCGACAGTGTTGGAATGTTTACAAACACCAACTAGAGAATTTTTTATTTAAATGCAGGTATACCTCTAATAACTAATAACTAGTAAATGTAGTAAATAAGTCATGTAAACTTACAATTAGAAGCGCTATTTTAAGACTGCTATATTAATTTAAGCAGTTAGCCATGTTAAAATCTGACCAGATTTAAAAAAAAGTTTTAAGCTCTTTAACCGTGATAGTATGATATTATGATGATAATATTAACATTAGTATTAATAGATTATCACGAATCAAAGAATGCATGTGATTAACAATTTTTGATTTTCTGCTAGACACTGTCTAGTTTTCTGATTGATATGAGCATTTAAATTAGGAAGATGAACAGCAAAACAATAAATAGTTAACTGGCGAATACCCCAAAACTTAGAAAGACTTCCTCTCCCCCAAAAAACCTGGATATCATGCCAAATCTCGCCCCCAAAACCTGGAAATCGAGACAAAATCTCGCCTCTACCGCCCCCAAAACCTGGAAACTGAGGAAAAAACCCTTCCCCGCCCCTGAATAACCTGGAAAAAAACCATTGACATCCCCATGCTAAGTGCCCTCAGAGTATATAATATTTTCCTTTCGGTCTGAGTAATTATTTTCTATCATCCGATTACGGCTCTGTTTTACTCGGCTTTCGACTACTTTCTCAATACACGTAAAAAGCATTGAATAGCCTCTGCTACATCTCACGTGGTAGTTTTCCGGTACGATTAAAAGCAAAGTACAGCGAACTACGACGGTGTGAAAGCGGTGTCATTTCATTAGTCATTACATTAGTCACAATAAATTAGAAAAGTTACATTCATTCCTATTACTACATTCTGTCAGTCCTTTCCTCGATTTCCTCCTGTTTTCATTTTACCCGATTTACCCTACACGGCGCTTTTAAATTTGTTGTTAACACTTTTGGGTAACTAAAACTGTTGAAAAATTAGGAAACTATGGCTGATCAACAAAAATTACGAAGTTTGAAAATAAAATCTGGAGTTGTCAAAAGATATACGAAGGAAAAACAAACTTACGAGAAAGAAGCAGCGGATCAACAATCAAAAATTGACCGGTTTGTCCAGGAAGGCAAAGATGATCTTTTCTTACGACAGCAACGTGGTTGCCTGCAAGAGTCTGTAGCGATGGTCCCGATGATTCAAAGAAAACTTTTTGTTAGTTCTTCGTAATATTTTATTCATTCATAAAATTACATATTATAAGCTGAGCCAATTTTTAAGATACTCATTACTCGTAGTACTACTACATTCAACACTGAGTACATTCTAAGATTGAGATTGGTGTTATGTTATCTGTTCTGTTCTTACAGTACATACAAAATAATAAAGATGTTGTGTTTTGATTTTAGACGGCTTATGAAGAACTTCGTGATTTAACTAATGCCGAGTTGGACACTCTTGGTGAATCTGAGGAATATAAAACGGCTGTGAAAATTCTTGAAGAAGCCGAACCTCATCTTCCATCATCTTCCAATTGAAGTCTTTCTGTGATGAAATGATTCTTTGTCATTCCTTCCTAAATTATGTCAATGTCACGACTCACTCACTAATCATCATGTTGTCACGACTCACCGTTATGCCACTGACACCACACCGTTCACCTTCCTTTTGTGGAATTAAACGTGACTTAGTGACGACGTATCTTTCTTTTCACTTCACAAGTTCGAAGTTTCGGTGAAAGAGAAATGTGCTAACAGCTAATATATATAAATAACCATAATATAACTATTGTATGCAATAATTATAAAATAAGTCGTACGCTTAAAATATCAAAATAATAATCATAAATAAAGAACTAATTAATTATAATAACATTCACAAAATGGTACATATTTCTTGCAAAACAGATGTAACTTTTTCGTCAATGTTATAATTAAGTTTAAAGTATTATGCTTCACTACTTATTTAAAACTAAAATACTAATAATAATATAAATTACCTAAATCCGTATATTATGTAACTTTATTATACTAAGCGATTACAATTAATAACCTCCGTGATGTTTCCGTGCGAAAACTATGAGAATTTCTGTTTAAGTTACGAATGATTTGTCATAATTGGTAATGTAACATTTTGTTATTTTGCGAGGTATAATAAATATTTAAGTGCCAATTTTACTTGTTTTTTATTATTATTTAACTTATTTTTCTGAAACCAATGACTAATTTGTGCAGTGAAACGTGCAACTCGAAACATTTGCGTATTAAACTAAAAACATACTACTCGCACTACTAGTAGAATATCTCGACGCTAAAAATTGAGACTGGGAAAAGTGAATGAGAAGGAGTTGATAGAATTTGATAGTTCATGCAAACTAGGCTCACATTGCATAATACTGTAATAATTTCCAGTGAAAAATTTTCCTTCGTAGTTTACTTTGTGAGAGATTCTTTCAATAACATATGCATCAGTAATTATTAATTAAGTATTCATTTATAAATACTTCAATTACAATAATTCAAATACAGGTACATATACTACGATTACAAAAACACTATGATTGACCCATTTCCTAGTTTCAACTGTCAATACTGATAATGACTGTGATTACTGACAAGTTGATTTGACTGACAATCGCAGTGCTGCAGCGATTGTAACTCAATGCATGCAATGTAATAAAGTAGATGTAAACATGTCTCAGATGTCTCAACCGTTATGGCTTTAGAAACACGAACGTTACATTACATTTAATTCATTGAAAGTACTCAAAAGGACGGTCCAGATTTTCATGATTTTCAATGTCAACCTAAGAGATAACTTCAACTTCAATTAATCCACTACAATTCGGTTTCAGTTATACTCCCAACATAACAGTTAGTACTAGTGGTAGATACATATTATATCCTTACTATCCTTTAAAAGTGTATGTGTATGCTTTGCGTTGCAGTTGAAGTCAACCACTACCACTGCGACACCAATGACACCATGCATTCACACCAAAAAACCCTCCTACTATACTAACTGTACTATAGTAGTACTACAGATACTGATACTGTACTATGTATATACTGCCATTGCTATCCATTCCATTCGGAGACCTACAGCCGATCACAGTTAAAATTAAAATCATTTTGTCAGTTGTCGGAAAGGATTTTTTCAACCCAGTAAAAAACCCGTAGAAATTATGAGTTGGAAATACGGTGTGGTGGTTTGTACGGTGGTGATGTGCATTTTGACTGCAAAAAGTGAAGGTAGGATTTCTGGGGCAGGATTGCAGAACGGTGGGATAAAGGATGAAACTTACCGACCTCAACTTCACTACAGTGTTCGGGAGAACTGGTTAAACGATCCTAACGGAATGGTGTACCTGGATGGGGAGTATCATCTCTACTATCAATATCACCCCTATGGGACAGGTGACGGTCCAAAGCACTGGGGTCATGCAGTGAGTGCCGACATGGTGTCCTGGACGGATTTACCTATCGCTCTATACCCTGATGAACTTGGAGCCATTTGGAGTGGCAGTGCTGTGCCAGATTTTGAAAACACTGCCGGCTTTCAAACCGGAAATAACACACCCATCATTGCCATTTTCACTCACGCGGGAGCTTCGCAGCAACAGAGCATTGCCTTCAGCAATGATAAGGGTCGTACCTACACAAAGTTTGAGGGAAACCCGGTGATTCCTAACACAGGTACCTTTCAATCATCAACTACTCGTCAGTCTCATCTTTCTTGTCATTTGCTGTTCAAATTGGCAGGACGATACCTTTGAGAGTGATAAATAAATAAATAACTGACAGTGCTTCAGGACTTCCGAGACCCGAAGGTGGTGAGGTACAACAGGGATTCATGGGTGCTGATTCTTGCTGCCGGCAACCGGGTAATATTTTATGGATCGCAGGATCTTAAAACGTGGGAGCATCTAAGTGAATTTGGAAATGACCCACCGCAAGGATCTCACGGAGGCACTTGGGAATGTCCTATTTTTATGGAAACCACAATTGCGAATGAGACGGTCTGGGTAGTTATTGTCAGCGTCAGCGGAGGAAGTATGAAATATGCTCACATTACTCCAACAATATTACAAATATACTCTTCAATCTAACAACTAGGTTTATAATTATAAACATTTCTTGGAATTATAATTTCAAAAATGTGATGAATTGGTTGCTGTTGGGAATTTCCAGGCCCAAATGGTGGTTCGGGGACACAATATTTCATAGGGGATTTTGACGGAAGAACTTTCCATAGTAGCCAAGTGGATCCCCTTTGGATGGACTGGGGCCTGGACAACTATGCAAGCATGTCCTTTGCGAACGACCCCCATAATAGGAACATTGTCATCGGTTGGATGACCAACTTGCAGTACGCGGGATCCACGCCCTCTGTCGGATGGAGGTAAAGAATCGACCACAAAAATCTGTTGGATCGGGGCATCGGCGAAACCTGCATCGAAACAACTCCAGAATTTTTATTTCATGATACTCGTGTCATGAACAATAAATAAATAAATAAAATGTTTTTGATATATTTTTCATTGATGTTTCCGTATTGCGCTGAAGGGGTCAGATGACACTTCCGAGAGTGCTGGAAGTAAAATTAGCGTCTGGCCAACTTCGCTTGGCATCTACTCCAGTTCCAGAGCTCAACATTTTGAGTTCATTTTACATCATTCATATGGACACTCGTGTTGTTGGGGCCGACGAAGTGATCGATTTGAAGGCTGAGGATTTTCTGCAAAATCCGCTGATGCACGCAGTGCTGAACTTTGACACAGAAAACATGGCTGTTGGAGCCAGTATATCCATTTGCTTTTTGAATTCTTTACGACAAGAGATATGCACAGGTTATGCACTTATCATCACTTAACTTAACACCTTTTCTTACTTTTGTTTTGGCACTAATAAAATATTTTCATCAACTCAGGATTCGACAAAGGCAGAGAAAGAAGCATTTTCCTCAACCGAGAGCTGAGTGGTCGGTCCGATTTCCACCCTGAGTTTGCCCGAAGGGCCTCCGCGCTTAGACAAATATCAAGTCCGTTAATTAAATTCGAGATCTATGTTGACGTGGCAGCCATTGAAGTATTTGTAGATTCAGGACTAACTGTCATGACTGCACTTTTCTACCCTGATGAACCTTTCCAACAAGTTGAAATTCGTCATCATGCTAATGGGAATCCCAGCAGCACCTTTACAATTCTACCAAACGGACAAGTTGAAGGCCTAAAATCTATTTACGAAGTGTAACGTCTTAAGTCATCACATTTAACAAGCAATCCATTACTTCCAGAAGAGTAATATTTACATGACTCTATGGATAAATATTACTTACAATGACACAACATAGCCAGTAATGACAGAATCGAGACTAAGGCACATTTAATTCTTGAATTTTAACGAAACAATAAAAGTCAACTTATTTAAAGTAGAACAATTCACCGCCTTTGACAACGATTTTTTATTTTAATACACTTTCAAGCTTTTCTATTTAGGATGTATTGCTGACATTGAGAAATGAATAATTAAGAGCTGTTGTGAAATGTGTGAAAATATTTAGTAGTAACAGAAATTACAAAATGTGAATAATGTTTTCCCTATTTTTTGCCTTTCTTTGCTCCACCACCACCACCTCCCTTTGTTTTTGCTGTTTCCACACCAATCAGTTCCATGTCAAAGACTAATGTTGCATTCTTCGGGATCAGAGGTGGTTTTCCGGCTGCTCCGTATGCGATTTCCGGCGGGCAGGTCACTTTCGCTCTTTGACCCACACTCATCTAAAAGCAATTTGAAATAAGCTTTTATTTACAATTTTGAATTTATGCAAAGCTTTATGTTCATCCCATTTCATTTGATTTTTAATTCGGAGAATTCGGACTCACTTGGGTGATAGCTTCCTCCCAACCTTTGATCACTTGACCACCACCGACTTTAAATTTTAATGGTTCATTTCTGTCCCTGGACGAATCGAACTTCTTTCCATCGCTTAGAGTTCCAGTGTAATGAACAGACACTGTTTGACCCTTTTCAGGAAACGTTGCTCCTAGAAAATATTTTTAAATGGTGTGACAAATCAAAGGAAAAAGGTTTGTTTAATTTTGAAGATTTTTTAATCATCTTTCATCGCTTCATTTTCTAGCAGTAAAAGACCGATCTTTCTTTAATTTATTTTGGCAGTAGGCACAGGCAGAAAATATAAAAGAAAATAATTTGAGAAAGATTAAAACTACCGGCTTACCGTCTCCAGACTTTATGTTTTCAAATTTGATTCCCATTTTCTTTGAACTTTTAAGAGTCAACTAAACCAACACTGCAGTCACTTGCTAATAAAGAGTACGATTATAAAACTTCCACTTTTACTATTGCATTTTGCAAAATATAATTATTTCATTTATTGTGCTTTATTGGATTGAGAGTGTAATATATACTTATGCCATGCCCGCAATAATATTTGCGAAGTAATTTAGCGCAAATTTTAGGTTGATTGCATCAGTTTCTTGTCAGGTAATAATGAACGGTGAAGCCGCGCTGTCGTGTTCGCCTACAGACTTGCATGCAACTAAAACTTTTCTTCCCCAACAAATAGAGAAAATACAAAATAGAGATGTTTCAGCATTTTCAAAAAAGCTTTCAGTATTACAGAATAGTATTTACTCTAATTACTATTAGAGTAGGAGACAATGGAAGAGACAACCCGGGAGTTAATTAATTATAATATTAATTCAGCATGTGTATACTTTTTCGTCGTTTATCGAATTATTATCTAAGCCATGTTCGAAAACCCAGAAATACCAGAGACCAAATGAATCCATTTTGCTGATTGTGAGTAGTTTATAGTAGTAGTTTATTCTTTGAAGAATATCCGTCAACATTTACATTGATTGCCAAAAGACACGGAACATTAAATAACATGGGGAGACAATATAGTAATGATAAAACGTAAGATGTACTTACTATCACTTCTTATTATATAATATAATTAAATATTATGGTAATTTTAATAAATGAATAAATTTAATAGAGTTAGAAATTGAATCAGTAGTTGTAAAGATGGTTGTGCAATATGTTACAAGAACCTTTCAACACGCTCATCACAATAATTTGGGTTAATTCTTTGTTGAGTTCGAAACGTATTCTAAAATCTTCGAAGAAATTAGCGATCAAATTAGAAATTAACTTTCGCGCAAGCAAGGGTATGCTAACGCGGATAAATAGACCATTGTGTTGAATTCGCCATTTTTGAAAACCCATCAGAGATATGCTTCCATCATGATCATTGTTAGCTTTTTTATTCTTGAGTTTCACGCGCGCAATTATGGTATGCTCGCGCGGCGAAATAAAATATCTGATTGAATTCGCCATGTTCGAAAATCCAATTTTAGTAATGAGTAATAAGTATGAGGAAGATTAAAGTTGGTCTCTAAAATATGGAAACAAAACATTATGTAATTTTTTCGGATGCATTAAGATCGACATAAGTTACGGCTTACGGGGTCGGATTTTAATTAGGTACAAATGTTTTAAGACTTTCGAAATTCGAAAAAATCAAAGAGACACCCCACACCCAAACTTTTTTCAAAAATATTTCACACTATCCAACTTTATGAAACAACTTTTATAAGTGCAAAAACCGTGCAAAATTACCCCAATTGGGTTTGAAACCTTAATGTCCTTAACCTAATCCCTTCTTCCCCAATTTATAAAAATGTCTTTTATCTCTGTGTAAAATCAGGGTTACATTTTGAACATAGGTAATAGGTACATATACATTAAAGTTGTTTAGGTTTTTTTGTGCCATATGCTAAAATCTCCTTATTCGATATTTTGTTTTTATCAATCATTAGTGTACAGTGTACCATGTCTTATTATTGGCAATCAATTATGTATTGACATTGAAGGTTCTCTGCTCTCTCTACATATTACTAATTAAGCTTACATTATTTCATTAGTAATTAATGTTTAATTTATTTAAGTTTTTCTTCAATTAATTATGAAAGAGAAGATTAAATTTATATCCAAAGTTTGGAAACGATATCAAAATTAAAAATGGCTGCCATCAGTGCCATCTCTTTGTGTACTGTTAATTTTTGTAAAAAACAAATGGATTCGTTTCCTTCCTAGGCAAGTTTTTTTAGTTTACTAAAGGAAGCGACGAAGTGAGTGGAATTTGTAGCGGGAAAATTATTTTTGACACGTTTCAAAATTAGATGTAGACCAGAAAGAAATCTAATTTCAGTTTTTCACATTTAAGTATATTGTTTTTAAGAATCATAGACTGGCAAGTCCAGAATTTAATCAAGACATTAATTAAGAATCAAGAAGAAGAGAAAGGTTGACAAATGGCGATGTATCGTCGAAACCAGCATTCGACAAGAACAGGAAATGCGGAATATACAGAGGAAAGAAATGAGGAGTTGTTGCCACAAGGTCCTTCCATGCAAGACTGTAAGTCCATTTCATAATTTAGCATCGTTCATTTTGTCTACAGATTGCAGAGTAGTATTTTTTGAACACGCTAATGAATTTTAATTTAATTTCCCATTGAAATTATTTATTTTACACAGTTGCTGAAGGAAAAACTATTTTGACATTATCTGAAGTGGCTATAATGATAAAGAAACGTTACGATATGAATGTGGCTTCCGCAGCGAACGAAGATCTAGATAAAGAGTTGTTGGTAAAAAGAGATGTTCTGATGAGTAGAACCGTGGATGTTTCCGAATATTGTGACAGATTTGGTCAGCAGAAGACGGTGGAGGAATGTTCTCGTGTCAGAAGGTAATTATTTAATTCAACGCCCTTCCATATTTCTAATTTGTAATACAGGATAACTTTGATCGGTATCAGTTGTTAAGTGAATGGAAAGTTCCTACTGAAAATTCTACTTGATTCCAGAGTTTTGACTAAACTGCCCCTCACACCTTTTGAAGTTGTAACTTTGGCGAATCTTGTACCAGAAGACTATGAAGAAGCTATGGCGTATGTTCCTAGGTAAATTCCCATATCCAATGCCCTTGAATTAAATATATATCTAATTTATTTTATCACATTTACCAAAAACTTTCAGCCCGCAAGCAAATTCCTAACTCCAAGTTACTTTAAATTAACACTACCACTTTATTTATTTTCATAGTTTGAAACACAACACAACTTCGTTGGATGTGCAAAGAGCTGTGGTAGCTCTGAAAGAAGGCTCGTCCGATGAAGAATGAATAATTTATACACTTCAGTTCAGACCTTGAGAAATCTCTTCATTCTTATTAACAACCACACATTCTAATGTAATACTTTGTATACAATTGTTTGACTACTAATGTACTCTTCTATCTTCATTTTATATACAAATAAAATGAGTATTTCAGGCTAACAATGGTGATGGCATGTTTTTTCATAAAATAGACAATTTTGTTTTCTGAAAATGATGATTTGTATAGATGATAGCTAGATAGACTGCACTGCAACGCAAAAAATTATTCAACTGATGTATTTATACATGTAATAATATTTAAGGAATTTATTTTGCCGTTAAAGCATATGCCATGCTATCATGCAAATTAATATCGCAGTCTGTTCCGTAAAGTGTGGGTGAAAGAGTAGCGAGTAGTAGGTTACTAATAGCTAACTGTCTAATTTGCACTTGTTAGCGTCTTCCATGTATTTATAATAGCAATTATAGCTAGTACATCACGTAGATATGTATCTAGAAAGAAAACTTATACTGACGTCTCTTTCAGTGCGTGGGTATGTCAGGTATATAATATATGGTCTATCTATATACAGGAAATATAGTTTTAGTCTCTCAGCAAGTACAAATTAATTGGGATAATAATAGACTCGTTAATTTAATCAGACATTCTAGATTTCAAGATCTCTTCTTTTAGACAGTTGTGAGCTGTGAGCTGAGAGTTACTAATTGTGCGTCTCTGATTTTTGCGTACAGGTTCAAAATTGAATAGTTTGCATCATTTTTATGTTTCTCATAAATTAAAAAAATGTTTATCTTATCCAGACACTATTTCATTTCCACAGTTTTCCTATTTAGTAGTTTCTTGTTGTTGGTGGCGGGAGGAATTTTAGAAACCACAAAGGAAAATGTCAACTCTACTGCCAACTCCACAATTGAGAAACGCATTCTTCCCAGTAATGATTCCGAGTCAAAAAATAATGGAACGAAGGGAGTTGGAGTTGTGACGATTTATCCTCTGACACATTTTGTTGGTAACTTGAATTTTATTTTGTCTTTGCTAACTGCTATCTCTTTATTTACTGTTAAAATATTCCTAATCCTAATATTCTACCGACCACTTGGTTGCATTGCATGAAATGTAATCTCATAATCTCCAAACAAAACATTTACAGGAATTCCTTGGTCGTACACTTTGCCTGTTGGGAAGTGTGTCGATGTGCCTTGGTGGATGTACAAGAAAGCGTCATCAATAAACTCGCACGATAACTGTGTCATCCTCTTCAATCGCCAGAAATGTCTTGGACAAAGTGTCACCATCGCTCCAGGAAGCAAAGGACATTCTAATCTGGGAGATGTGAACTTTGATGACACAGCAGCCTCAGTTAAGTCATGTTGATAACAAATGTAAAAATAAATCTTCCACGCGTGATAAGAAAACTACAACGGAAGATAACAACCATCAATCCACCTTCGCTCCTCCAACAACACGAAATAAAATCAGTTCTATTTAATAAAGTCGCTTTTCTCATACCAAAATATCAATTCTTCAGTCAGTGCTCTTCTATTAATTTAGCACTCAAACTTGTTTTGTAATAGACGACTTTCATAAAGCCACTTGGGATACTGTGATATTTGGGCGCAGGCTTTAGTGTATGTGTTGTAATGCATTTTTTACGTTATTT
>JABASD010004324.1:0-15967 GCA_019776165.1 Pogonognathellus flavescens
GGAGGACAATAAATTTTTCCCAAGTAGCTTGCAGTGAGACTTTCCTTAGCACTGTTTAACCATAGTTCTATAACAGATCACATTACAGTGTGACAGAATGGCTCAGACGCTTAATGCTCAGGCTTCGGTAACTAGAAGGAAGTGCTCAATGGATTTCCAATCCTGAGTTCGAATCCCACCATTTATTTTTTGCTTGTGTCAACTTAGTGTTCAACTGTTGAGTAAAACGCTTTGCTCAACCTAGTTGAGTAGCTATTACTCCAAACTTCGGACGGTTTTTTTTCCCACAAGAAGTGGGTAAACTTTGCTCAAAGTTGAGGTTGTTTTACTTATATTTTCGTGTAAAATGTATTGTCTATTTTAATATGAGTATTCATTGGTGTGTGATTTTACTTTTTGAATGCCGAAATCCAATTTTCTCTGCTTGTAATGTAACCATTATGGCTTTATATATTTTAATATGTGTGCATCGTTTTAAATGCTGAATACATTTAATTTTTAAATAATATTCTCTTAAATACATATAAAGTTGCCTTAAAAATGGAATTACAATGTTAATTTTGCCCAGAATCAGCTTGTAGCACATTTTCATAATCTGTAAAAGTAAAAAGCATTCCTTACTTTAATTCCAAATTTGTAAAGTGATGTTGCAATAATATTTTTTAAGTATACAAGTTTTGACCCATGGGATGTTTTATCAAACAAACGTCGCAAATTGTCCATTATGATGAACAAAGGATATGCACGTAACATTAATTAAGTAGTAATAATTAATCACAAATAACAATGTCTGCAATCATGACCAACATTTACTGCATTCCAGCGGCAACTGTTGTTGACGTTAACACAATAAGTATTATATGTAAGTAAGTATTATGACAAAAAAATAATTTCATTAACTAGTTAATGCTTAATGGTTAATTTTTGACTTTATTCATTTGACAACAGCAAGGCACAGGCGCGTAGCCGGGGGGGGGGGGGTGCACGTGTACCCCCAGAATATCTGTACTTGCAGTAGATATTTTTGGATATTTCCAAAAAAACATGCCAAATGCATCCAATTTTGCTCTAAAATAACAAAAAGATAGATATGTTTTCTTTGTTTTACTGGTTCGGGTTTATGATATTTGAAAAAAGGGATTTGGACTAGAGAGTTTTATTTATGTGTAGAGTTGGAGTTAAAGAAGTCGCAGAACACAAGTTTGTTACTGCCTTAGGACTTGCACAAGTACTACTATTTATAACATTGGTATGTCTAATTCCTAGCATACAAGACATTCACAAATAAGGAGTAGAAAGAGAGCTTGGGATTCCGAGAATGTAAGGTTGGTGTTATTACAAAGGGGACACATGTAATAAACAAGTGTTACAAAAAGGGAAGGGATAAGAAAAGGTCGAGCTGACCTTCACATTCTGGATTGAAATACAAGACTTTTAAGTATTTAGCTCAAGATTGAGATACATCATACATCTTGAAAATAAGTGGCCCAAATATTTGGGATACATTAACAATAAACAACATAGTTTTCTTACATGACCAACACTGGCCATAAAATTTTCCATTAATTTTTGTCATAACGATATAAATTAAGAATAAAGTAAAAACTAATAGCGAAAGTTCTTCACTACGTTTCCTTGCTGCATGAAAAATCGCATATGTCATCTGTGGTGGCACGAAATTGTCCCGTCTCCTACAATAAAGACCGCGGTGACTCCTTTCAGGGGAAGTTCACATTTCCAGCATTTAAAACCCTCTCAGGTGTATCTGGATTGGTGTGTTCTTGAAGCCAGTCGTAGATCATCAATCTACATTTTCTACTATATTCCGTACTTATTAGATTGCGGCTGTTGGGTTGATTTTGCTGCGCTTCAATCTGTATTAGCAATCTTATCAACATGCTCATGTGACGTCGTATCTCTTTGAACAAATTGAAGTCATTCACTAGCTGGTCCATGTTCATTGTCACTTTTCTCATCTTCTCCAAAAACTTTTCTTCGCTGAGGAAACCTCTCTTGTCCAAATTGTCCATTTCCTCCTTGAGTTCCTCCTGACGTGTTTCTAGATTGTACGTTCTATAAAGTGCGTAACCTCCTAACCCAATGCAAGCCGAAGCTAACAATGCAATTAGTATAAAACCTCATATGATAACAAACCGTTTTTGTCTGCTAATGAGGTAATTTTGGCTTGGACACATACAGATTCGTATACTCTTATACACTCATATACAGATTCTTTGACTCTTCTCTAGTTCTACCATTGGCATTAGAGTACAAGGGGACACAAACTTGATACGCATAGTCACTGCATTGAATCCCGTCACTGTAGGTTTGTTGGATTTTCTCCAAATGATAGGGTTCCTTGTCGCATGCAAGTCATTTTCACCAGCAATTTTTTTCAACTTTTGTTTTTTTCTAGTGTAGCTTCTCCGTTGCATGTCTTGCTCGTTTATTGTTCACTTGTTTCTCATTCTCTGCCTTCGTTTTTATTGCTCTCTTCACATTGCGGCCGTATCCAGAGGCATCCCTTAAGTGTGGTTGAAATTTTTGTTTTACAGCCTGTAACACGTTGGTCCACTCATAACTCTGTCATAGAGCGCTTGCATATATTCTTCAATCTCGGCTTTGAGCTGGGGCGAGTCCACATCTTCCTCACTGTCGTAGTTATCTGCTTGGTTTGCTCTTTCATGTCCAATGTTTACCTCATCTGGTAAATGCTGTAGAGTAATGTAGCCTGTTTTGATCAGCTCTCTAATTAAATCTTATATCCATGTGTTTTGTTCTGCCGTGCTGTATGATATTTTCTGCTATACGCATAGCAGATTGGTTGTCTGTGTTTATGCATGCAGTCTCATCCCAGCTTCTGTTTACTTCCAGTTCAACATACATTCAATGTGCCCATACTGATTCAATTCCAAGTGTCTCCATTGCATCCTGCCAGTCACTGTTTTCCCTGGATTTGGCTGCGTCTTCGTAGGTGATTGGCGTTGGTGGACAATGTATTGTTGTGGAGTGTGTGTTGAGTTTTGCGGCTTTGAATCCAGCCTGATATATCTCTACAGGCTTTCTGTTGCGTTGCGGTCGCTGCCAGTCTCCATCACCAACAAGTCCACCATTCGTTTCCCCTGTGCCCACGCTCCCTTCTGCTGGACTGTGTTGCTGCTGTTGCTTCTTGAATCGGCTCCTCCACTGCATTATCTTCTTCTGCTGCTTCCTCTTCCAACCAGCTTGAGCTGCTTTTAAATTCAAATGAGTCTTCCTCATTTAGGCACACCACGCATTGTTTTCCACATTCACTACACCGTGTGTAGCTTGAGCTTTCTCAGTGTCTTTTAGGTACTGAATGTTTATGCACCCAAGACGCTCGTGCATTGTGACTGCTGGTGTTTGGCCAACAGTTAATGCCTGAATTAATATCTGAATTTAAATGTTTTTGCTATTGGTCTGAATTGCATTATTTGTAGACCTCTCTCATAAGTAGCAGACAAACTTGGCACATCGTCTTTGTAGTAAGGCACTCCGGATTCCTTATTGTTTTGCACAATAAACTGACCTTTACATTGTAAGATCTATTTCTAGGAAGTATCCCTTTTACCTAATGCATGATTGTGTAAAATGCATACTTGCACTTCAGATCCCTTTGGTATTTTATGCTGTCAACCTTTTTCAGGTAGGTACATAAAATACCAATTGCATACAAATAGTTCTGACTTACAACTATGTAACTAACTATTTCTGTGTGGCAGTGTATGGATTGTGTGTTACAGGCTATACTTAACATTATAATATGTGTAGTCTTAGGCAATATTCCACAATGTGTGGGTGCCAAAAATTTCTTTTCTCGCGCTTAATTTCCATGCATACATAAAACAGAACTATATTTGCTTTAGTTGGTTGTTCCCTTGTATATGTAGTCTGAGGGTTTGTCTAGTTTATTCACCCAACCTTTTTGAATTTTCAGATAGTAAAGAATGGAGCAATTTTGCTCTTTAACACTCGCCTTTTGAATTGGGCAATGATATCTGCAATGTTACTAGTGTCCGTATTAGATTGTGAAATGGACTACTAAGACGACTGAAAGTCATCGACATTTTGTCTAAAAACCATTTAGATGGAAGAGAAACTATTGGATACTATCTATCATTGGAGTTTGTTTCGTCACCTTATTTGCTTTTTTAGAGAAGTATTTATCAATTTAAAGTATGGCTTCGCTATCGTTGGTGACTTTCACTACTATTGAATTCTTCCTCTGTACTATACGAAGAATTACTGTTTATTTCTCTATTTTACTGTATCTAGGCGTATTAAATGATTTCCTTTATTGTGTATGGATACGCCTCGTCAGACTCGGGAGTACTATTCAATTCTCTCTTCTCTATTTCACTGGACACACTGGGGCAGATAGAAGCTGCACTAGTTCGTTTTATTAAGTACCCAGGCGTATTGGTAGGACCCAGAATTGTAATGAATTAGTGTCTCTGCTAATGCACTGATTACCTCTCGTATTTTCTGAATATGATTCGTGAGCTACGTATTTTATTGTTGCTGCAAGTTTGTCTTTATCATACCACACAAACAAAGGTAAGCGGATTAGTAATGACGAGTAATGAAAAAGAAGGAACACACAGTGAGCAGCTCATTGTCTTACGCAAATAGGTATTGTCGATTATTAAAATCTACACACTTGTCCACTAATCATATAGAATGAATAAAAAGAGAACTTGACAGCTAAACAAGGAATGTTCATCAAGCCAAGTTGGTTACTCCGCTTTCTTTTTAAGACAAAATTTTCTTACACAGCAACTACAACGTTAAAGTAAAACAGGCTAATCAAACTACGAATCACCCAAATCAAAGCTAGTACAGCTAGTACTCTTACGGCCGGAGCCACAAACTTGTACTTCTTTTGAGAATTTGAAATAATTTCTCCCTCTTTCTCTCTTTATTACAATTGTGAAATACAAAACAACAATTTTTTTCTTATTCTGATGTTAATGCCTTCTCTGTATTGATTTGAATAAAGAAAATCGTGCGGTTATAATGTTACACATTAGATTATTGTAAGAAACAGTTATGTAATTTCTAGTTACTCTGATAGGTAACATTCCAGATTATATGCTAATACGTGACATTGCTACTAATTTCCTACTACAGAATGACTTGTCTATGAAGTCTATATAGAATCCTTAAAAAAAAGTTTCAATCGAATAACAAAATAGTTTTCTACTTCAAAATCTCATGTCTTTATAATCACGTTTTTCATGCAGTTATTAAAGTTGATTAAAGATTATTTCAATTATGGAACGTTGGATAAATTGAACTATTATTGGACACCTCAGATCGTGTCAGTGAAATACATGTATATGCTTGAGTATAGAAAGTTGATCGGAGTGTGTAAGAAGAAACTGATTGGAACGAGAATTAAAAAATTTTAGTCTAAAAATTTTAGTTTCAAAGATTAGAATGAAAGTTTTGTTACGTATGACCTGTTTGTAGTTGGCGTTTGTAATTTCTTGGCAAATCTTGAATAGTAAAACTGTTGTTTTTTTGGTTGTTTCAGATTTTTAAGGACTGATATCGTTGATACCCGGGCAAAACCAGGTATTATCCGGTTCGAAGGACAACTGTTAGATATGTTTTATATGTTTTACTGGTTCGCGTTTATGATATTTGAGTAAAGAGAAATGAATGCAAAGAAGGGGATTTGGACTAAAGAGTTTTATTTATGTGCAGAGTTGGAGTAATGATCAAGCGTTACAAAATAAAGGAAGGGATAAGAAAAGGTCGAGCTGACCGTCACATTTTGGATTGAAATACAAGACTACAAATACAAGTATTTAGCTCAAGATTGGGATACATCATACATCATGAAAATAAGTGGCCCCATTATTTGGGATACATTAACATTAAACAACATAGTTTTCTTACAATATTATCACCCTCGCAGACATGTATAATCAGTATAACTAACCCGAGTTATATTACGCTGAATACGGTAAAATTAGAATCGTTCTGGTAGAAATAAATGAGTACAAGAACAAATAGAAAGAAACATACAATTACAAAATCCAAATACCTGATCAGTTGTTTTTCCAACAGAATGGTGAGCCTCATTATTTCCAAAGCCCTAGTGAAATTTATAATAAAATTGAGTACTAAACTTTGAGCTTTTCCATTTATTAGGGACAATTCTGAGAAAAGAGCTGTAATACATCCAATAGTTTAAGCATGCATGGAAATGTTTCCCTGTATATCATTAGGTAGTGGTGAAACTCAACCATTACAAATTACAGGCACAGCTGCCACTTTTGCAAACGGCAAATGGCAAAAGGAATTGTTGGAAATGTATATCATTAGATTCAATATTAAAATTGACAGTTTACTTGGATAATCGATACTTTATTAGTAATTCGGCCATATTGTATTTGCTGCAGTTCGTAATAAAGAGGTCGATATATTTGGCCAACTACTGCTGGATTCGAAAAGCTAAACAGTTGGGACTACTTGTTAGCTCTGGGTTGTTTTGGACGAGTCTCGTATTGATTTTTGATTTGTTGATTACGCTATACGCATGTGCAACTGTGTACCATTCTTCCAGAGGTACAATCAAATCTTGGACACCAAGTCTAACTAAAAAGTGAAACAAAAGTCTGTACATCAGAAAGATACAGGCGGCATGTATGCCAAATAAAATATATATTGGCACTTTCTCCTACGCCAAGAAAAAGAAAACATTGGTTTTCATAAACTGAATTGTGAAAGGAACAATTGAGCTGCTAATGTTTTTTTAGCAACGATGTTTCGACATGGAATTACCAAAGCTGTTTCTCTCGGTGCATCACTGACAGCGATAACTCGAGAACGGTTTGAAATAATATATTGGCACCTTCTCCTACGCCAAGAAAAAGAAAATATTGGACTTCATAAACTCCATTGCGAAGGGAACAATTGAGATGTTTATGTTTATTTAAACCTAACTTTTGTAGCGGTTATCCGCTTTTTATTTACACTATTTTTGCCAAGATGGCAACCTGAGTATGTGTTGTTCTAATTTTAAATAAATTAAATATAACTATTGAAATAAATATCATTGCATTATATTATGTTGCATTAAATATGTATCCACATTTTATCATAAAACAAGCATAGGGGAACTTTTTATTTAGAATTAAAAGTATTGTGAAAATGCCTAGTTTTATCAAAATTTATTTCGTATTTTCAAAAAGAATTACGTCCCGATTAAATTTAATATTTTGATATTTTATTCGATCGAAACAAAATTTTTGTTGAAAAAATCGATTACCCTGTCAAGTCGACAGATTATATGACGATGAATCACACAGTAGCAAAACTATATAAACCATTGCAAAACGACTATAATAAAGTAGCGCAAGAAAAAGGTCAGAGGTCATGAAGGAGTTGAATTATTGACCCCATTTACTAACTGGACATTTGTTGTGACCCAGAGATCACGTATGAGAAGTTTGGAGGAATTTTTTTAATACGTTCGTGAGTTATTGAAGTTATTGTTGTCACAAATAGCGTTTATTCTGCAAAGTCAAAGGTGATGAAGGAGTTAACCGATTGACTCCATTTACTAACTTGACCTTCGAAGGGACTCAGATATCATGCATGAAAAGTTTGGGCGAATTCTGTTCATCCGCTTGAGAAATAATCGTGTCACAGACGGACGGACGGACGGACGTAACCACCATTCTTATAAAGTAACTTGCGCTACTTAATTATAAAAATATTTAAACATTAGCGGGTATTTTCAAAATCCAAATTTGGCGGTGCTCACTTGCCATCATAAACAGAATTGACTTCGCAATGCTTAAAATGCAATGCATTGTTGAGAGTGTATTAACACAGAAGTTATTCAAAAAAGTCAAAGGCCATGAAGGAGTTGACCGATTGACCCAATTTCCGAACTTCACCTTTGCTGTGACACAAAAATCACATGTGAGATGTTTGAACGAATGTTTATCCGTTCGACAGTTATAGCGACCACAGACAGACGGACGGACACACGCAACCACCATTTTTATAAAGTAGCTTACGCTACTTAAAAACACAATAAAGGCAAAACTACCAATTTTTTAACCGAGAAATTAAATTGCTTAGACAATATAATCAGTATATGTATATAGTATATATCAGTATATATATGGTATATCACTATATATCTCCTTCTACCCAATTTTTGTAATGGTTGCCTTGACCACTTACGTTATTTAATATTAACCCACAGTTAAATATAATGAATACAATTTAACTCAAGGCTTTCCACAGAATCCAATGGTGAAATGGTTACAGGTTAAATGTTGGGGCAGTTGCTATCCGCCTGCTACAGAAATGGTGAGCCCTACTTCCAAACTGCTGCTGAAATTTATAATAAAATTGAGCAGTAAACTTGGAGCTTCTCCTTTTATTTGGGACAATTCTGACAAAAGAGTTATAATACGTCTAACCGACTCAAAGTGGCAAAAAGTACAGTGGTACACGTATGTAATACTTTGGAATGTTTATTTCATATATCTCACATGCAGAGCTATATATCTACACTTTCATGGGGGTGGATTGGGTTTTATTGTATGTACTGGTTTCGCATTTGTATTTTCTGTCGGAGTGTCCGCATCAAATTTAATTTTCCTAAAATCTCAATCGTTTGTCAATTTACTCAATGAGTTGTATATCTTAATATACACACTACGAAGTAAGTTTTTTATTGTAAATTTATCAATTCTTTTATCTAAATTGCTTAGACGTATTAACTACCGTCTATCGAAACAAAATTAATGAGTGTCATTTTTTTAAATCTGTCTCTTTTAGAAAAATACGCAATGGAAACCCGAGTGCATGCATCTGAAATTTTGATAGGGTTGTCATATGTAATTATTATTCCGTGGTCAATTGGATTGGTTGTGGGCTTCATCATGTTGCCAGATTTACCTAGCTGGCCAACCACGGTAATTCCAGTTGTGTCAAAAGCTCATGCAATTTCTATCGCAGTTATGTTCAATGTGGTACTGGTTTGGATGAATGCAGCTTTATTTACAAATAGCTGGATTCACTTAACTCTAGCGGTCACCTTAGCGATCAATTACCAATATTTTTACAAAGAAATGACGTAAGAATATGAAAATTTCCTCCTTAAGTTATTAACTCATAAAATATTAAATTTTACAACTTCTTGTTTGGTTTATATTGACCCTTAGTTTTTAAATTATATTTTTATACTTTCATTATTGCATAGTACACCATTTTACTAAGCGTAACTTCTCTGGAAAAAGAAACCTTTGAAGAAGAATGTGTTGAAGTGTTTGCATCGACTAAATGTTTTCCCAAATTTTAGTCGAATTTACTAAAATAGAAGGTTGAGAACGATTGCGTATTAAAAAGTATATCATTTAAAAGATTAAGCTGCACTGTTTTGAATTATCCATTTTAAAATAACATTTCAAAAAAATCATTTTCGAATTTTTTATCATATTAAATTTGTCCATTATTTGCAGTCACGTTTTAATGTTTCACAAATAAATTATGACTCATACTGTCTAATTTGATATTTTATTTAGGTTTCACAAGAAACGCTACTCAACAAAGCACAACTTTAGATCTGTAAACAACGCATGGAAGAATCATATAAAATGCTTTAAAATTATACAGGAATTAAATGCCATGTATTCCGTGGAAGGATATTTTCTCCAGTTCGCAGTAAAGAAGTCGATATATTTGGCCAATTACTGCTGGATCCGAAAAAGGGAACATTTTGGACTACTTGTTAGTTCTGGATTGCTAGCACTCAGTTCTGTAATGTTTTTTAGCTGGTTATTTATTTTGTACACAGGGGCAACTGTATATCACACATCTCGAAGCACAATCAAATCCTGGACACCAAATCCTACCGATACGCCCCTAAAACGTCTGTACATCAAAAAGGTGCAAGCGGCATGCCTGCCGAATAAAATATATATTGGCCCATTCTCGTACGCAAAGAAAAAGAAAATACTCACTTTCATAAATTCGATTGCAAAGGGAACAATTGAAGTGCTTATGCTTATTTAATCTGTTCCAACTAACCAGCTCATGGTATGGCACTGAATAAAAAAATGGCATAATGTCGCTATATATTTCAATGGAACTATTCGACCAACTGCAAAACGTAGACCACAAGCGTGGTACACGGATCACTGGAACTAGAGACTTTTTGCCAGACTCAAAAATAAAAGCATCCCTCCATTATCAGCCTCCCTTTAACATAAGCCACTTAAAAAATGGATTTGACATAATGGAAGACTATGTATCTAGTATCGGTAACACTGTAATGTTTATTAGTGCTTTATTTATATTAAGGGACCAAATTACATTAAATTAAAATCTCAAAATCAAATAAAAAATTGTATAAATGGAACGATTTAAAAAAAATGAAATCAGTGGAGCAATATTGTTAATTGTACCTAATATTTAAATTTTTCTCGCTTTCAAATAGAAATTTCCACCTTTAGTACCATGCCACCATTGGATAACTTTGATGCTACAACGGTAGGTATACGTAATTTTGTGTTGTTTTAACGTAACTTTGAAGAACTAACTACAGTGGCGTAGAGGCAAACGCACGCAGTATACAATCGGAGTCGGAGTTACCCCTATTTGACAAAGTTTTACAGTTAATATTTAGTAGTAATGATTTTATTCTTCAATTTTTTCATATCAGCCAATTTTGATTTACAGATTTATTACTTGTGTATTCACTATGCGAGTCTGACACAATAAAAAATTCTCTCATTTTTGTAGGATCCTTTCACTATTACAGTTTATTTATCGAGGGTGATCATGCAGTACCGGCTAAGCCATATTGCTCATTTAGCCACGAAAAGGTTATCCCACATTGATCATTTAGCCACAAACAGGCTATCTCAAATTTGATCTATCAGAGATGGGAAAGTTCGTGGCATTAATTCGTTCGTTCGTTCTTAGCCAGTTGTTGAACGTCGTTCACTCGTTCTTGTAAGAGAGCGATGAACAATAGTCTTTCGTTTCGCTAGGAACTTCAGAACTATACCGTTCGATCAGTTCGTTTAGTTCGTTCAGTTCACTACAATGTATGCTCAATATGCACAACCAAACTGCCAATGCAATCAAACGGTGTTATCCTGGCGCAGTTTATAGCTGTGTGCTGATGCATACCACAAGCGAACTTAAATTTGAATGAAAGTATCGTTCGTTCAGTTCATATCATACGGGCCTATGTTGCCGTTCGTTCGTTAACTGTCATGGCGTCCACGTGGCAATCGTTCGTTCGTTCAATTTTTGAGAACGAACGAACTGAACGGCAGTTCGTTATCGTGAACTTTCCCATCTCCGGATCTAATGCCCAAACCGGCTAACCCACAAATAGCAAAATGTTCAGTAGAAGCAGTAACGTTCATTTTATTTTTATTTTCGATCAAATGAAATTATATTTATTTTTAAGACTGATCAACTGGTTTACTTAATTAATGAAAATAACAAAATGAATGCAATATGTCTAAACGTAAAATTGAAGCCCCTTGACTAGATCTGATCGTGAAATAGAGAAATTCACATGCTTAAGCTCCTACTCTTGACAATCAGTTACTTCACCTCGTATGTGATGGAAATTTATGGCCACCAAAGTTTTTCTAAACACTAATAACATATCAAGATTACGTGAAATCGCTAGCCAAAGCTATGCAAATTCGCAAAATTTCATCAAAGTCGTTGAAACAGAATTTGAACCTTCAGATCAAACTTTAAATACCCTGAAATTGTTGGATTCTAAAGTTTTCCTTTTTGTGTGTCCCAATTAGGAAGCTAAAAACTAAAAACCGATGTGTTTTTCTTGCAAAACCACACCAATGAGTCATGAGATTTTATTGGTTTGTCAAAAGAGTAATTTTATGCAGCTTGCATGCAAAAGATGCCCCAAATGGAACCTGGGGCACTGAGAAAGTCATATTCTGACGTTTGTTCGATTTTAAAACATTTTATGAAATTTCAAGATGTTGAAAATTTGACCTTAAAGTTCAAATTCTTCGTTCCATCGATTGTAATGAAATTCTGTTGATTAGTCTGGCAAGCGATTGTACATCATCCTAATCATAATGTCTCATTGGTGTTTAGAAAAAATTACGGTGGCCATAAATTACAACAACATGACGATACCGGCCAGAACTTAAAGCTTTAACACAAATTTTAGGCCACGGCTTCTTACCGCCAGTTGTGATACCCGAAACTCGATGTGTTTAATTTTTGCATGATCAAATCGAATCGACTGTCTGAAAATGTCAACCCCCTTAAAATAGTTTCGGTACTTTATGAGTTATTCATGCTCAAAAATTGACCATACCTTCAAACAAAAATGCATGCGAGTTACATAAAAGCACGATGAGCTTTAATCTAGATAAAGATAAACTCATGTTCATAATATTACTATCTGCTCTAGGTTATAAAATTGTAAGACTTAAGCAAAATTATAAACAATTAATTGTAAAAAGGATAATTCGTCATGGCATATGCAATTATGATTCACACTCACTGCATGAGAGAGTAATCCTAATGTGATGTAAAGAACGATATCTGCAATTGATGTAAATAAAAAAAGAAATACAAAATAAATTACAAGTAAAAAGTGGTTGGTTAAAATACTGATTTGAGAAAGCATTAAATTTTGAATTATAGTCAAACTGCAAAAAGTTTATTTCTAACTCTTCCTTTTATGTTTATCTATAGTTAAGTGAGAGAGGTATATAATATTCTAAGACAGGACAATCTAAAATTTCGTATTGGCATCGAATCGTTACGTTGCAAATTTAGTGGTAGTTGGTGAAAAAAATAATTCCGTTTTAATACCCGCAATTAGTTTAATTGGAACTTCTACTATGCAGTCAGCTTTTTAGTAACCGACTAAAAAATTATAAACTACACGTTTACTCACTCGGGTATATATTGCAGAAATTGTTTTTGATCAATCAGTTAACAAAAGGTACTCATACTAACCATGGATAACGGTTAAAAGAAGTGACGAAGGGAGCAGTGACAGTTTATTTTTAATCATGACAATGTAACATTTGCAATGACATCAGAATTTCAAATGTGACACTGTGTTAGTAGCGGTGTAGCTCTGCTGACTGTATGCAATAAAAACGTCAATTACCATTTCTTGTAATATGCAAACGTTGGCGATCTGCAAATTCGAAAGCTGACAGATTTCATTTTCAAACATAAACGGAAGTTGCATAGCAGTATTTAGGATGCAATGTGTATTTAAGGCTGCATTAACACAGTAGTCAATATTCTTAGTCAAAGGTCAAGAATCAGTTGAAAGGGTGACCTCATCTTAGATACTAGCCGCACATAGGTCCTCACAATTGCGTGTATACAACTTCATCAAAATTTCCCCAACCCGGTTTGAGTTATAGTGGTAAGGACGGACGGACGGACATATTTTGTATTCACATAAAGTAACTTCGTCACTTAATAACGACATATTAATGACGATAAATCATACGGTAATAAAACTGAAAAAAACTCAATAAAGGCAAAACTCAATTTTTTAACCGAGAAATTAAATTGCTTCCACAATTATCATCACTATTTGTGGATGTGGTATATCTTCTTCTGTCAAATGTTTTGTAATGGTTACCTTGACTACTTATGGTTATTTAACATTAACCCACAGTTAAAATATCATGCCTGAAATGCAACTCTAGGCTTTTCACAGAATTAAATGGTTAAATGGCTACAGGTTAAATGTTTGAGTAGTTTCTACTCTCCTGCTACAGAATGGTGAGCCCTACTTCCAAACTGCTGCTGAAATTTATAATAAAATTGAGCAGTAAACTTGGATCTTCTCCTTTTATTTGGGACAATTCTGACAAAAGATTTATAATACGTCTAACAGACTCAAAGTGGCACAAATTGCGGTGGTATGCCTATGTATTACTTTGGGATGTATGTTTCATATATCTCATATGCAGAGCTATACAGCTACACTCTCATGGGGATAGATTGGGTTATATTATATGCACTTGTTTCGCATTTGTATTTTCTGTCGGAGTGTCCGCATCCAATTTAATTCTCCTAAAATCTCAATCGTTTGTCAATTTACTCAATGAGATGTATATCACATTCTATACACTACGAAGTAATATTTTTATTCTAAATTTATCAACTCTTTTATCTAAATTGTATAGACTTTTTAGCTACCGTCCATCGAAAAAAATTAACGAATGTCATTTATTCAAATGTTTCTGCTTTAGAGAAATACGCAACGGAAACAAGGGTGCATGTATCCGAAATCTTGATTGGGCTGTCATATGTAATTATTATTCCGTGGTCAATTGGAGTGGTTCTGTTCTTCATCATGTTTCCAGATTTACCTAGCTGGCCAACCACGGTAATTCCAGTTGTGTCAAAATTTCATGTGATTTCTATCGCAGTGATGTTCAGTGTGGTACTTGTTTGGATGAGTGCAGCTTCATTTACACATACCTGGATCCACTTAACTTTAGCGGCCACCATAGTGCTCAACTACCAGTATTTTTATAAAGAAATGATGTAAGAATATGAACATTTGCTCCTTAATTCATAAACGCATACAATGTTTAATTTCTGAATTGCTTATTTAGTTCATATTGATGCTTGGTTTTTAAATTATAGTCTCATACTTTCATTATTGCATAGTACACCATTTTACTAAGCGTATTAACTCGGGAAAAAGAAACCTTAATGTGTTTGCATGACATAAATGTTTCCCCAAATTTTGTTTGAATTTACTCAAATAGAATGTTGAAAACAATTGCGTATTAAAAAGTATATGCTTTAAAAGATTTAGCTGAACTGTTTAGAATTATTCATTTTAAAATAACATTTCAAGAAAGTCATTTACGAATTTTTTATCATATTACATTTGTCCATTATTTACAGTCACGTTTTAAGGTTTCGCAAATGAATCATAATAAATAATATATAATTTGCTACTTTTAATAGGTTCCACAAGAAGCACTACTCGACAAAACACAACTTCAGATCTGTAAACAACGCATGGAAGTTCCACAAGAAATGCGCTAATATTACAAACGAATTTAATGCCATCTATTCCGTGGAACTATATTTCCTCCAGTTTGCTGTAAAAAGGTCGATATATCTGGCCAACTACTGCTGGATCCGAAAAAAGGAACATTTCGGACTAATTGTTAGTTCTGGAATGCTAGCAATCAGTTCTGCAATGTTTCTGAGTTGGCTGTTTATTTTGTACTCAGGTGCAACTATATATCAGACATCGCGAGGTACCATCAAATCCTGGACACCAAGTCTTATCGATATGCCCCGTGAAAGTCGGTACATCAGAAAGGTGCAAGCGGCATGCCTGCCGAATAAATTATATATTGGCACATTCTCGTACGCAAAGAAAAAGAAAATACTCAATTTCATAAATTCCGTTGCAAAGGGAACATTTGAAGTGCTTATGCTGATTTAATCTGTTCCTTCATCATCACCAACGGGGTCATGGTGTTTTGCCGTGAGTCGGTTTCCCTCCCTAACTACTACTAGCCTTCCCTCTCGATAGCTCAGTACTCAATACTAAAGAACTTAAATACTTCACGAAGGACAAGTCGCTATAACTTGCGACAACGTATCACTCTCAAATCTCTATATAATTTCCAATCTTCACTCGCACTCCCAAGTTAAGTATTTTCTGAAAATATTCATAGTAATACTGTAAAAGTATTTTCTGCTTCTTCTTTCCAGATTTAGTTCACTTTCTATCATAAATATTTTTTATATATTTATCAAAAATTTATTTGAGAAATGCTTTCTCTGCCGACGACTAAAATACTTAATATATATTTGTCAGAAATATATTTGAGAAATACTTTCTCTGTCGATGGCCAAAATACTTAATATATATTTGTCAGAAATATATTTGAGAAATACTTTCTCTGCC
>JABASD010004325.1:0-15964 GCA_019776165.1 Pogonognathellus flavescens
ATTTCATCTAATTTATTTGTGTCTAATAATTTATAGAAATGACTTCTGTCAAGGTTGTATGATATGTTTGAACCTGAATCTTGTATTGTACATTCACAAACAAAATGAAAAAAGTCACTAGTTGGAATTGACTTTATTAAGCGTTGCTGCATTGTATGGTGGAAGAGAATTGAGAGTGACTGTGGGGGAAATGTTGTTGTAAGGAAATGAGATAGAAGAAGCGATACACAAACCGAAGGAATACGTGGCGCAGCTTAGGGAAGGTGGAAAGGAGCATTAAGGAATAAAGTTACACTGCAATATTAAGAGAGTGTATTCACATTGACAACAAATCGATTTAGCATTAATGCAAAATTCATGGCCTGAGTTTTGTGCAGTGCATTGTGGTGTGTTGGGTTACTTTTTCCGGGAGACAGCGAGAGCTGTGCGTACAGCAGATGAGTGCACATTACGACCAGATGCTATTAGAATAGAACTGTTAGAATAGAACTATTAGAGTGGAATAATACACAACTGATAAGCACAGCACGCTATGCACATAATATGATAATGCTCGTGTCTTATTGGTCATAAAAGTGTAGGTATTGTGATTATGCCTGTAAAAGTAATATTGAAGTAGGAACTCACTTTTGTCTCAAAGTCCGGGTTGAGACAGTCCCAAATAACTTCAGTGCGTACCAGCTCAACCCAGTGGGATGTTCCCAGTGGCTGATTGTAGACAACGACCATTGGATCACTTCGGGAGAAAACGTCCAAGTCCAACAGGTCTCTATAATAAATCAATATAGTAAAAAACTCGGTTAGCAAACTTCAACACCATACACCTTCCAACTTTCAGTGGAACCGGAAAAAAATGTCCTCGCCTTCTCCCACTTCACCTTTCCCTGCGTTGTTAATGCTTTTAGTCGATGCAGGATTTCTATTAATAGTCCTCCTCCATCCCACCTTAAAACTTAAAATCACTTGCATGCTTTCTTCATCCATACACAGAATACATTCTGTATAGGTGATAATACCAAACCTGCGGTTTCAAGGCTTAAACCGGATATATTGCAGTTTACATTTGTTTCTGTTTCACCTGTTGTTCACTTTCGGTAATCAAGCTTACAATAAAGTCACAACAACACAAGATTTATACCCCCAGCTCCTCAAAGGTGTTTGTGTTATGCTAAACAGATCAGTTATCGCTATCACCGTAGAAAAGTAAATTCCTTCCCTCTCAACTGTGAAGTGTGAACTCGTTGATAAAGATAGTCACGTAGCATTACAGAGCTAAATAGTTAGCACTATGCACGCTTTGCATAGTGTACACCGTTCATATTTCTCACTTTGGTTCTGGTACCATTTCAATACCTACATGTTTACATTCAGCTAGTCACTTATAGAGTATATCATGTTTGTTAGAGTTCCTCAATGTATTTATGCACGTTTACTCTAAAATGCAGACTTCATCGGAATATTTTCATGTACACTTTGCTTTGGCACACAAAAATATCAAGCAAACTCGAAAGTGTCTAAAGTGAAAAAGTAAAACAAGTTTACTGAAAAGAAAACAAATATTGGAAGAACTGAAAGACAAGTTGTGCTTGGTAAGTTTGTTAAGTGAGTTTAATGGCACAGAAGGAGCTAAACAGGAAAGACTTTTCTGACTCTGTTAGCCTTTGGTAGTCTCTTGTTTAAGTTTGCTTGATTTATTTGATTCCATACATTCCACAACTACGGATTGTACAGAGCTGCATCATTGCATATCGTAACCGCAACCAAAGAAAACGACGAATCAATGTTTGGGCTTATCCATTTATTAAACGATGCTTTTTATTTGCAACACTCCTCCTGCCCTGCAAGCTGAAAGAAATGGTAGTATGTCGCAGCAGTACACCAGTATGAACTGTGAGTGAGTGTTTATCGAAGCCTTAGGCAGCAATTATGTTAGAGGAATATACACAGGGAAATGTTGCATCTTTATGATCGATAAAAAAGCTCAACATATTTTATCGATCTATTCAGGTTACTCATTTCTTTCTATAGGTGGATAAAATGGATTTTCCGGAAATATACAACCTTCCATAGAATCAATTTTGGATAAACCAAACTTTGAAACGCATACTTCATTCTTGTCAGAATTTACGCAGACCGAAAAGAAAGTGTTAGTTTATTTACGCAGCATACGGATCCAACTGGTAACTTTGGCAAAATATTATTATTTATTTACTCAGAGTGGATCTTGCGATTATTAGTCAAACAAAAATGAACACTTTTACCTTTGTAAACTTCAAGCAGCAAGACAAATTAGTAACGCTCTAATAATACGTATGCCTATACTAATAATTGTCATACACAATAATTATTGCTATTTCGTCCTGCTACACAAGAGTTGCACACAGTTACGTGAAATTGATTTATTTCTGAGTCATCTTAAATTGTTAAAGGAATCTCTATGTAGTAGTCGTCCTCCTAGCGTCCTAGCGAATGTACAAATACAATTAACCAGGCGTAAACAAGTAACGAAGTGAACAGTGTGACTTTAATTGTGACATCGACACGTAAACTATGATGTCAAAATCATTTAATCGAAATAATGAAGTATTGGCAATCTTCAAATTCAAATTTAGCGACCTTCACTTTCCAACCTAAGAAGAATTGACACGACAGTATTTGTGTAAGTGTGGAACACAGTAGCTAGTCTAAAAGGTCATGATGGAGTTGCCGATTGGCCCATCTGCAAATTTATCCTTCCAATGGACCTTTAAAACACGTGTACCAAGTTTGGAGTCATTATTTCAAACCGTTCTATGTTTATCGTGCTAACAGACGGACAGACACGAATTGCTTTCCAATACAAGTAACTTCGTTACGTCATAAGTAGCAGCAGCACTTTTCTTCTAGTATTACCTAATGTTGATTTGTGAAAGAAAACATATAGCGTACGCATTAGCATTTATACACGCACTTATGAATTTGCAGAAGCTGGTTGGATGGAAGTGCATGGTTTGTGGTGGAAAGGACTTGATGGAAGAAGACTCCCTGGAAGGAGCGGAGTGCAGAGGGAGAAACACGCGAGGAGTCTATTAGTGTCTATTGAGTCCACTAAACGACAAGGAAAACTACCTTCGCACAACTCATTCCTTATTCTATTCAATTCGCCACATACTTCGGCGCTACACAAACAAATACAAGCACTTCCGGGTATGCAAACCCTGCAGAGGGGAAAAACTTGTCCAATATTATTGTCTTCCGAAATAGCACACAAACAGAAGCTGATATCAAAAATTATGATACAAAAATAATAATATGCCCACGTAGGCACACTACACGTGCTTTGCGTAGTGGCTTGAAGTTTATAAGCAACATTGCAGTCGATAGTAAATTATTTAGTAAGTGGCACAACGTGTACGTTTGTCAAGTTACCCAGCTTGGTATTATTAGTCCCCAAGTCCCATAATATGTTATTATGTTCATCTCATGTCACGCACACTTCGTGCTTTGCTGATTCGTCAATCACAAACCCAATTTTGCCATTCTAATCACTAATCGCAATTCTAACATAATTGTAGTAGGAGTATACAAGTAGAAAAATCAAAATTCCCAATATTGTTTCCTCTGCTCCAGAAGGAAGCTATCGCTTTATTATTATAGTTATAATATTATAATTACAATATAATATGCTTTCAAAATTTCTTTTTACTATTTTCAGAAAATAAACATCATAATTGGTTTTAGGTTCTTGTAAGTTCAGGTTTGTTTCAAGAAATGTGCGACGTCCAAACTATTTATTGTGATTGGTAGAATTTACAAAGCGAATATGAAAAATATGAAGTCGATTATTATTGACCGAAGTTGTTTCAAGATTGGCAACGACAGTTACTTACAATTAGTAAAAGCATTAAGAGATGATACACAAAATTCATTTTAACAAGATTTGTTTGTTTGACGTGGATTGAATTGTGATAGAAATGATTAGATTGGGCTGTCTCGTTTGTCCAGTTAAATTTTATATGGAATTCTATTTTAGAGGAGAGACGTGGTTTGTGGAGCTTGCGTTTTGGTTAGGTACTTCCTTTTGGCATGCGTCTATAGTGCAAAGTATGATTTCAGACTTGTCTGCGGAATTGCATTACATTTTTTGTTTTGGTGGAATGTTGTGGAGTGATTTGATATAATAACAGTACAAGGAGAGGGTGGTGCGGAATTCGCGAATGCTCCACCGTTACAAACTTATCCATGCACTGCTAATATTTTTTGTTCGTGGTTACAGAATTGTGTACTCCTACAACACTGACAAAGATTCCAGTTGATTCAGCTGAATGCATGTGCTTCCCTTATGGTTCTTTTTGTGTGCCAGTCGTACTATTTGCAAAAGGAGTTGTAGCTTGCTTGTAGTACAAATGCTGCATAGCTGAAGCGTGCTACACCTTAGTGAGGTTTGCAGAGAGAGAAAGTCTGATGTAGTTTAGGAAACGCGAATGGAATGAATGAATCCGTCTGCTGCTCGTCCGTCTTCATTCTCGCAGCAAATAAATTGAGTCTGACGCTGACTGATCGTAATGCGAGCTAACCATAAGCGGAACACTAAACCACATCACATAAGACCAACGGAGCAGCAACCCGTCTCACGCTGCCAAAGAGAGACACAAAAGCAAAGCACACAACAAAAATAAAACGATGCACGAGGAATGAACAAAAGCTACCGGAGATCCTTTCTCTTTCTTTCAAAACCCAATCCACTTATGACCAATTGCACTTTTACTTAACTTCATATTCGAAGGCTTGTTCAAAAATCACGTTCATTACCATCATGTTAGATAAACAGACTTTCGCAGAATTAACCGAAGACTAGCGGACTATCCTGGCTATGACCTCAACAATGTTCTGATAACCTCGATTACCCCTGCATCAAAAATTCAAGAACTAGAAATTAGGCTTGAACATTTTTTGGCTAATGGTAACAGTAGTGCTTAAACTACAATTGCGAGTCAATAAATTCTTTTTATATATTCAGTATTGTGAAGATGAGTTCCGAAATGTGTAGCGAATTTGTTAACTGAAGAGAGAGAAAGCGCAGGGAAGCGTTCGAACGATGCCGACGAAATTGTTGAACAAGCCTCCGAATCCGAATCTTCCACACTCACATTCCTAGTCACATTCACTTGCTACAGACATTAGTTATTTCGTTTTCCTTTCACTTTGGATTACTCGTATTAAAGTTGTGGTATATTTATAGGTAGTTTGTTTGATAGGTTCATATGATCATGTGCTTGCTTAGGTATAAACATTACACATATTATTCTCCACAAAATATCGCTATCAAGAATGCACATACGTGTATCAGATTACACGTACAAATAACATTGTGCACATTCGGTTTCTACTTAAAAGTACTAACTGCTTGTGTAAGCCATAGGTCAAAGGTGAGTGGGATGATGGATGATTGAAAATGTGAATAGAAAATGTGGCGGACGGCACACTTGACACTGTGACGTTTACTAATGTCAGGGCTTACTGTTAACTTATGTTAACCGTAGTGCGGGAGATTAGTTGTAAACCTGCTACTGCCTCCTTCTACCACTAACTTGGCTTTAGACTTCAGACGTGGACGCGGTTTATGACGTGATTTGGTAGTCAAGGTAGAATTCGTGTCACGAATAATTCAACTTTAGAATCAACGCTGAATTCGTCTACCACATTACTTTCTCACTGTACACGACTACCTAAGTAAATTATAAAATGCCAACAGAATTTGTATACACGCCAATCCTTGTGCGTGACCTTTACGTTTGCCTACCAGAGAATATAAAATATTAGCTTCAGTGGACCTGACATGCATACAAATATGTCACAATATTTTGTCACAGGCTCTGTTGTATTCCGAGTGATTAATTGATTCTAAAACTACAACCTCCGCTTAATAATTACTTCATTTCTACAATTTATGGTCAATAAAACTTAAAAAATTAGGCTGTTCGCTTCCACCTTCATTAGAACATTTCACAAAACCTTTGCTAATGAATAATACTCTGTCTACTTAATTTCTGCGTAGAAATAAACATTTCGCAGTTTCTTTCACATTATTACTCTCTTTTGTCTATTCCCAGTTGGACGGAAACATAAAAACTCCGATTTGCAATTTAAAGTAATTTAGCGATTGCCATTATGAAAGGCAATTACAACCTTTTATTTACACTACTTTCATTATACATTCTTGGAAAACACTGTTCAGCCATTTTTCTAATCGCCCTTTACTGCAATATTCATATTACATAACTGTACATATTTATAACAACCGTCTGTGACAGGATTTAACCTAAAAACACACAATTCTTAGCTTACATTCAAAGATTGTTGCTTGTCAGTCAACAATCAATGATATATAACATACCGACATAACCTACATTATATATAATCAGAGCAAATATTTGACATAAATAAATTAAATATTTGCATCATTGTATAATATTGTATGCATACAATCCGAAAATGTTTTTAAATAAAAATATTAAACTAGTGTAAAAGTACTGTCGAAAGTAATTTCATCTGTACATATAATACCTAATAGTGAAGTCTATTTGGCAAACACACTAATCGTAAGTATAATCTAGATTTTAATAATGTGTTATTGTACAACAAAAGTCTGAACAAGTAATGTGTTTAATATAAAATACATTCGCTTGCAGACTTCGAAGTTGAATCTGTAACAAAAGGCTTAAACGTAAAAGGCTAAAAGTGTTGGGCGAAAACTTTTCTGAGAATGGATGAATTTATTTGTTAAAAACTTCTGTTAATTTTTATGGGTACTGATAAAATATGAAGGAGAGTGATTTGGTGGGAAGACCCAACTGACTCTACGTGTAGTGTGTGCTACTTATTTTGACAGTGTACATAAAGAAGAAAAAGAATTTCACCTGCAGGAAATGGTAATCTCAACTGTTGCGGTAGGGTCGATGCAGGATCCCGGGGTAAATTGACTATCCATGTTGACTACCACCACCACTGTAGGCTGAACGAGCAGTAAGCAGCAACAACAAAACTACACTATAAAGAGACGAGGAGTCGGAGACCACAGGCCATCAGGCTATCCTCTCTTCACTTCACGACACATCAAATCCGCCAAGACTTGTTCAGTGGAGCGGAAGAAGGAAGACGACTGTGGTGCTACTCGAAGATAGACGGTGAAAGTGATAAAGAAATCCGGGCGACGTAAATCAAGTTTACAGAGCTATGATTGTGAAAAGGAAGGTTAACCATTCAGCTTAGCGAAATTATTTCTGCGGACGTTGTTGGAGCTGCAGAGTGCTGCGACTGAAAGTGCACGGGAAGAGAAAGTACGTTGGAATTGAATTGATGACATCTTATCTGTTTCTGTTACAACCTGCTCCCACAGTCTCACCATTTCCCCTTCCTTCATATTACCATTATTGTTATGTTTTCCTCCCTAATATCATTCTTCCTTAAACTCCAGATTTAGCAGCACAGACATTCACTCAACACTAACTCACAGGCAAATCTCTCTCTCTGCTGCTTCGGATGTTTCTTTTTGTTTAGTGGAGATTGATGGGTTGATATCCGCCAGCCTTTGGCCGTCAAATGAAGTACAAGTAAATTCGGGAAAATCCAGGAGCAATGCTCGGAGCATGCCATAAAGACAGAAGATGTCTGATATTGTTATGGTGGACGATGCACTGTACACACACGGAAATATAACGGAGTCGGGTAGTCGGGTCCAGTTGAATTCAGTTCAGCTGACACCACACGACTGGACGACGGAGTGTCGGAGAAGTTGCTTTGCTGTGATGATGGCTGGTGGGATAAGGAACTGAGGGAAGAATGATTCACGGATGTTGTTAGCGAAGGGATAGAGAGTCAAGGCTGAGTCAGGAAGAAAGTATATTACACTCCATGCAAGGAAAGGCAAGAAAGGGATTAAGAAAGATAAATTTGTGTGACTCGCCTACTGCCAGAGCTGACTGTTGCAAGTAGAAAGTGGAAATTCCGTCGTGTTGTTTGTGCGAGGACAAACAGAGAAAAAACTGCGATCAGACGGAGACAGATCCGAAGACATGAGAGAGACCTGTTTTTCCCTTGCTCTTGTCCACAAACAGCCGATGAAACAAAAATGTTCGTGTAGCAACTGTCTGTCACTGGATTCCGTTTCTGTTCTCTGCAAATGTGTCGTGTGTGACTGAATTAAGTCGGGTGGTTCTGTGACTTCGGTGAGGACGAGGGAGGAGGAGGACGACTGTCGCTCTGTCCTTGGCTGCAAGCGAACTGAAACTCAAAACTAAAACTCTTCCACTTTTACTTCCACCCGTCCCAAATACCGTCGTCCTCAAGTTCACATTTCTCGCATCGTGCTCTCAGCTGCCCGGAATACGACGCTTCTCCAACTCTCTCGCCCGTTCTACACACAATGCTCCCAGTCAGGCAGTCAGTTACTGCGAAACTGGGAAATACACAACTTGTAAGTTGTGTGTTGTGTCTGTGTCAGAGACTGGCTCCTGCTACCCGCCAGCTACATTCATCCGTGTACTCTCCCTCGCTCCTCCAACAACACTTCGGCTTCTCCCAACACTCTCCAGCTACAGCCGCCTACCTTCCAGACTTCCCTGCATCTCTCTCCCAACCTACACGTCTAACTCCAACACAACTCACTTCGCACTCAACCAACTCTTTCTCCAACCAAATCCCCACCAAGCGAGAACAGCAACCTTCATAGTTAAAATAATGCTTCAACGATACAACTCTCTCCTTCCTTACATCTCTCAGACAAGTTGGACAAAAGTTTCATTAAATCATCAGAGTTGTTAGTGCTCACATATATAGAGCATAATGAAACTGAGTGGGAGTCAAAGTACAACAAAATGTACAGTTATGGCACTGCTTGTGACGAGTTCCGAGAATCACAGTGCGTAGCATGCAGGGACTGCACGCGAAAGAAGTCGGTGTTGGTAAAAGAAGACCTAGAGGTAGGGAAAAAGTATTTTTTCTTGTCTAAGTGGTTATTTGTGTTAAGAAGAAGGTGAATGAGTAAATGGGTTGTGAAATGTTTAATGTACAGAAAGGGAATGAATGGAAAACTGGTGAAAGTCAGAACGACATCATAAAACTTAACTTTAGTGAAAGCGACAAAATTAAATAAAAAAGTTGTCATTGTATTCATACATATACACCACTGAATAGACAAGGCGCAAATGAATTAAAAAGAAAAGTTCCCAACTGTTTCAAGGCTTTCACTGGGCTACTGCTGCTTTGATTTACTTACTGTGGTCCCGCACTCAGCCAAAGGCTCATACACTACACATTCTCATACTTACTCTACACTTTTCCTTAGTGTGTACAACCAAAGTACCTAGCACCGCCTTCAAGACAAAGTGCAAAGTGTTCAACTAACAAATAATAGGTACGTATTAGTTTCTTCGTACCCACAACAAACAGGTTAGCTCCACACTTTGTACTACACGTTTTTATTGCTTCTAACATAACTCTCTTAATTAAATATTATGAGAAATACATTTTTTCGCTCATACTCACTGCCACTGGCTTCAACGAAAGCACATAAAAAATAGTAGATATAGTTGTATAAAACAAAAATACGTCATTCTGAATTATGACAGGGAATATTATATTCAGTGAGCAGACATAGAAGACGTAGTAGATATTCATTACGACTGAATTAAATGAAATGCTGTAGGATGCTTTGAAGTTTTTCTAATGAACTGGATGCTGTCTACGGAATATATTCAGTCGTCGCAGGAAAGAACGTGTAAGAGGAATGGAAACAATGTGCGTGGTGGCCAAGAAGAAATATACACAGCTAGGTAAGGTAGGTACTATTGAACTAGGCACTGAAGTAGTTTATAGAGTAAAAATTTGTATGTAAGGAAGTGGGAGTGACATTGCAACAGTGATATCGATTCTGTCTCTGTGGTCCTCAACATCCTCGGCCTAGTCCTGCAGGCCTTGACAAAAATACACTTCCGTGTAGCACTGGAGTCTTTGTTATAGGAGCAGTGTTTAGAAGCGTAGCAGGGAGTCTGAGTGTCGTGCATAGGACCTCTAGGTCTCTTTTCTGTTCCCAAGAGAATGCTTCAACTCAACTCGAGTTAATGACTCAGAGTTAGTTGGTAGAGTCGTAGCCGAGGCGTAAGGAGGAGAAGAAAAGTAGAAAATGGAAAAAAGCGTAAAGCTACATAACTGTTGTAAAGTAAAGTCGTAATGGGAAGTATGAGAGAGATGTCTAAGTAGTGGTGGATGCCAGCAGAGCAAAGAATGCTCATCAAGAGCGGTGTGAGTTGTAGAAGGATGGAATTTGTGTGTAGCAGGAAAGAAGAAACAAAGGCGAGGTGGAAGTGTTGGAGTTGTGTGGCTGGGCCGGGAGAAGTAGGAGAGTCAAAGTGTAGTGCGATGAATGATGATGAAAGTGAAAGGTGCTGACTCTGTCTGTGACTACAATTGTGGTGTGTCGGAGAAAGAGAGAAAAGCAGCCAATACAATCTGCACAGCAACACAACGTCTTCTCAGTCTCAGCCTTCACATTACCAACAGTTAGTCCTCAGTTGTAGTTGACAGTTCCCACTTTGGCACTGGGACTCAACAAAAAATTGATGAGACATCCCGCACACATACAATTCCCCATTCTGCTCCAACTACTCACATCGTTCCAAAGACACACTCCTACACACACCGACTGTACCACTGTATAAATAATCCACTCTTCCATCCGTAGATACCATTATTAAGTCTGCGTCTGACATCGCTCCTCGTCAAGTCCTCAGTTAATTCGCAACATAATTTCACAGCACAATGTAAGCAATTGACCTCCATTTAAATTATTACACTGCACAACAGCCCCTATTACTTCTTTCATTTGTCGCATACAAAAAAATGTCGTCAAGCGCATAGAAACACAAAATATAAACAAAGTGTAGAAGTTCTGTACGATGTAGTCAGATTCTAGTTCATTGTTGGTATTGCAAGTAAATCTGAAGGGTACGTGTTTGTACATTTCCAGAATTAACTTACATTCGACATTCACCAACAAATGTAAACTTCGTTTTAGGGGTAAATAAAGCGGTCAACACTGGGCGTAATGAAACAATGAAGTTTCGTAATAAAGAGCATGAATATTGTTTAGGTTTTTTTTAAACTTATGTATAATTTCACTTGGCTTTTCTATGAATATGAATTAATTGCTCCTAGGCATTACTATTACGTATCTAATCTGTTACATTGCATCATTACCTACAAGTCCTGGTACTTATACATTATACTTATATATACAAGACGCGTTCGACGTGTCAAAGGCCATGAAGGAGTAGACCGATTGACCCCATCTTAGAACTTAATCTTACATTGGACCTCAATAGTATGTGTAGCAGATTTGAGATCATTAGCTCAAACTATTGTAAGCTCAGTTATCGTGCACACAGGCGGACGGACGGACGAACGGACACAGGGACAGAGTGAAATTATACAAACAACTCGTTGTTTAAGAAAATGGAAAGATAATATGCTGGATTACCACACTACAGACATTGGTCTAATATTTGTCTATTTGTACATTACACAGGGCCAAGCATTTAAATGAGGTTTCAAATGTTTCATTTGAATGTGTTCAGTTTCAGATTTGAAACGAGTTCTTCATAATTTGTGTGTTTTGACAACTAGTTATTGAATTGCAAAGCACATTTAGGTATATTAAGTATTTTAGCTAAGCTAAACAAAAGCTAAACCTCAAAACTTACACATTAAAAGAAAACGCCATCGTATACCTTTAATGTAATTCCAAATGACACCATGATAAAAGAACTGCACAGTGTAGGGTCTAGACCTTTCATCGCGATGAGCGTTTTATCCCAGTAACCTTCATCGCTATTCTGCTCGTCTAATCTATTCTATATTATTAATTAATTTTTTCCCCTATGTACTATCCCACAAAAAATCCGCCATATCGGCTTAGGAATAAATATTTATTTCCGGCTTTGTTAGAAAACAAATAACATTATTAAGGTAGATTTCATGTTATTGTTTGTGCTCCAACTTCATGTTTATTTATGTCTTATTTGTTTCGGGCTGTTGAATTGGATGAAAGTAAAATGAGTATAATATACTGCGATGAAGAACCTTGATAATAAAAGCTCGCACGATGAAACGTTCATTCTGACAAAAGGTTCACCGCAATGAAGTGTTCGGATATCCGCGATTATTTGAGTAAATTGATAGAGTATTTGGCATTTGGGTGGTAATGGACGTGCACTTAATGCAATGGTTGGTGATGCATGCATTATGCATCCCATATCGTCTTACTTCGCATTTCCCACTTTTGTTTGTGACTTTATGTAGCATCGTTTTCTGCATTTTGTTTTTTGCTGTCGGTGCCAGTAAAAGATATACCTTTGATATGCCATTAGACAATTTCTTCTTTCCTGTCGCTGTTGTCTGAATGAGATGAAGGCAAAGAGCAAAGCTGAAGCTACTTTGCTGCGACTATTTTGGAAATGAATATTTTGTTTGTACATCCAGCGTCTCTTTCCTTTAGTCGCTCTGTCTCTCTGTTTGGTTATTCTCAAGTGATGCTCTCAGTCTCCTTCCGCTGCTCCCGTCTCGTTTCGCCTCTTTTCTCTTGCGGTGATCCTTTCCTATTTCTATTAACTTTCTTCTTCAGAATTTATGAAAGCTAACTTTCTTTGTCATATAGATTGGATTACATTACTACTGCATTGCATTGGCTAGCTGACGGACAGAATACAAAATCGTATCGTAAAAAATTTACTTTGTTTCGTTGTAACACAACATTAGGAATTCATTTCTATGCATTTGCCCTAGCTGTCTCGCTGTAAACGAAACCGTCCTACTCAACTCGCGTCACAAAATACATACAGACACTAACAACCGCTCCAACTCTTGACATTAAACGAAAGGATTATAGTCGGAGTTGTTACACATCTCCTTTGGATGATACATAATATGTATTCTACTCCCGTTTACACTATTTGTCATATCATTATTATTACCCGCTATTATTGCTACAGCCACTTTCCGGAACACAGTGGGCTGTGTTATGCTGACTATACTGGAAGAGCCAGGCCGTAAAAGAATATCTGGGCTGAAGTGGGCAACTGTTGGAATTACTTGGTTGTTGTTGGTTGTTGGCTTAGTTTGGTTGTTCCTTCTTGTCACATTATGTCTGTATGAGTCTCCTGCAGCTTGTTTGTGGACTGAGTGAGTAGCGCTCGCTCTCTCCTTCTGTGCTTTGTGTAGGAATTTTGTTTCTGAATATCTGATGCAATGGGACGTGACGCATGAAAAGTTATCTTAACTGGCAAAATAGGAAAACAGGATTTATAGGAGCAGTAGCTGCGAGAAGATTACATATAAAATTGTTCGAGTCGAATGGGAAAGCGAATATTTTGCAAAAACGAGAGACAGAGAGTGTGCCGAAGAAAGAGCAATGCAATGGAGTGAAATCAAATGGGACGGAAAAGAACAATTTAACTTGAACAAGAAAGTTGAAGGAAGGATAGCAGTGGAAAGTGGAGTAATCCAAAGTCACCTAAAGCCCAAGGCTGACTATAGTCGTCCTATTGCCACAATACTTGACAAAGGTAATTGACACAATCCACTTCCCTTTGCACAAAATGAAAAAAGACGAAAACTGGCGAGGATCAGCAAGGGAGCATCTCACAGCCAACAAAAATGTTAACCCATGTAGACACAGACATCTTCCTCTCTCTCTCCTCCCGCCTCGTCCGACAACCTACAATAAGCCTCCATCCACAATCCGCTATACACAAACACATTTCTCCCTATCTCTCACTGCCTTGTGTTCCTTCCAATACACCTACAAGACCTACATCCTCCTATGACATATTACACCCGTTTCTGAAGTGTAGGACGGTTATAGCCGTGCACAACATTCAATGTTCTGCCGCCTACATGCCTGGTTATTATTTATTGTGGTTGTACGCTGCTACGCTTTTACGCTCCGTTTCCCCACTCACCCGCACTCGTGTAGCACCAGCACCAAGGGCACCGTCACCACAACACAGCACCAGCCAGTCAAATCCCTGTCTACTTCCACAGTCCTACGTAGCTCCAACATCCTATTTTCTCTCAAAAATCTTGATGTTCCGAAAATTGGATTTTTGTGAAGCATAACGGGAATTAAAGACGGGATGGATTTCCTTCCACTATGAACTACTACTACTGTTTTCTTCCCAAATCCCTTTCTTTGAGTCTGCCGTTTCTCTGAGTCCCTGTCCCTGAGTCTAGTCTGGCTTGTAATAGAAATCTATTTACTACATGCACCGAAGAAAGCATTTGTAGAGCAAAAGAGTCGTGACTGACCGAGTATATAACATTACACAAAGAGCTTAGAGAGAGATGTGTTGTCGGGTTGCAATAATAGTCACTAAATATTCCGGCAGCAGCAGAAGACCTTATACAAACACGAAATAATCTCTATAGATGGAAAGATCTGTGAGCACATACAATACTGTATCCCATTTTATTGTTCTGTATCGGGTCTTCAAAATGTTTTCTCTGTCATATACCAGTAAAAGTGAGGAAAGCTTTGTTATCATTTCCGGACACCCCGTAGAGTATCCTTGTGTAAGCAATACTCCCTAAGTGCAACATGGGGAACAATAAAACAGCATTTTATGCTTTTTGGTAAGGCGTAGATTTTTAAAATACATTTTGAGTTTAAGGAATTCGGTTTTGCAAATTACAATACGGAATATATAGGTATCTAACTCCATCAAATCATGCAACAAACACATATGTATATTTTAGGAAAACCGGGAACAATTCGTGACTGATAAGTATAGATAACAATGATGAAATATTGCCCGATTTTGAATTTTTCAAGCAAAAACTTTCTCTAAATATTTTTTTAATTTTGCGCATTGCCAGTATCCAAAGTTAAGCTTATTTTTAACTGACAATTGATCCTAGTATAGTATGTGTACGGGCACTACAAACAACGCTTTTCTTATTTCGCATTATGAACACATGTTTCTTCTTCCTTTAATAAAATTATTCGTCACTCATGTGGAATCTGAGCGTTAGGATTGTGTGGATTATTCATTATTATGTACCTACCTATAGTAGGTACTGTTCCTCTGGCATGGCTATGTACTGAGTCAGGTCTCACGTTGTGTACTCTTCACTTCCGTTCACTCCCAAATGGGTTCTTCTGACTCAGTCGTAAAACTTAACTGAGCCATTGTACCCTGGTTCCCCAGCAATTGCTACACAGACAACGCACAGGCTGCTTGTTAGACCAATGAAATATTTGAAAATGTCACGTTCAGTTTTAATATTGATTTTAATGATAGTTAGAGTGGCTGGTAGGTATTGCTCTGACCTGCAATGTCTTTCTTGGTACGCATATTATAGGCATATCTATTACCTATATTATGTGTATATAAAATATTTTAGTAACAATATTGTGAAGTTTGAAATAGGTATGTGTATATAGGTATTTTATTATAGCTCAAGCATGATAAAATTGAGGAAAGCATCTGCTGACAATGGTCACGTACGTATCTCGTAGTATTGTGGAAATAATAAATAGACACTTGCAAAATAATTCGTGAAATTGTACTTTGGTAGACCTGATGGGGATGGGGGAAAGAGGTAAGTACGTATAGGTAGAGTGGGTAATACTCTATAGTCTTAAAATTATTTTAAATGATTTCATCTCTTTTCAATAAATCATGAGTAGAGTAATTTATAGCAATTCTAGGTCAATTGTACTGTAGTCACGAAAATAACTTTCACATTTCCATACATCATTATCTATAATTTTTTAGTTCTTATGTAACTGGACTCTCCAGTCTAGTCTACAATTTTGTTTTTATATAGATAATAAACCATCGCAAAACGGATTAAAAATGTATCGGAAAATTGCCTGTTCAGAGAGCTGGACCAAATACGTTGACAAAATACTCAAAATACTATCAAAATA
>JABASD010004326.1:0-15963 GCA_019776165.1 Pogonognathellus flavescens
TGCATCTTAAACAGATTTCTCATAAAGACAGAATTATCACATGGATTCTTAGTGTGCATAATTGCATTCAATACTAGTGCAGAGATATCACTAAAAATGCACTAAACTGAGTTAATTTATTCAATGTTTATTTTAGTGGCTAAACAATAATATTAGCTTGTGCTGGTGTTGGATGCAGTTCAAACAATATCAGAGTAAAAGGTAAGTCAATATTTTCAATTTAATTTTTCAATTATACCAATGCCAAATACATGGAGAATATCGATTGCATTGATATCCGCATGGTTAGCATTAGAGCTGATTAACGAGCTACTCGTTTACCGTTAGGCTCGTTACGGCTTAAGGAGCTGAGCGGTTAACGGGCCAAGCGCTTAAGGAGCCGAGCATTAACGAGCGACTCGTTAAATGCTCGCGAAGAGAAGGAAATGCACTATGGTACTAAGCATGGTATTATTGGACACGGAGTTTTTTGCGAAATTGAAAAAAAGCATTGACAAAGCCGGCCTGGTCTCTTGAATTTGGTATAAAATGACCTTGCATTCGCATTGTGTCAATGTGTCCTACAATAGCATGCTTAGTACCATAGTGCATTTCCTTCTCTTCGCGAGCATTTAACGAGCCGCTAGTTAATGCTCGGCTCCTTAATCGCTCGACTTCTTAAGCGCTCGGCTCTTTAAGCTTTAACGAGCCGAGCGGTAAACGAGCGGCTCGTTAATCAGCTCTAGTTAGCATAGCTTGTACACTGTTGTAGCTAGAAATAAGCAATTCGCAATAGCAATTATAATTTATTACAATTTCTTTGAATTAATGAATTTACTACAATTTACGGAAAATACAAAATGGTTTTCAATTTGCAAGTTTTACATACAAAAACTATTTTAGGAATATTCCATCACCATGAAATCTTCTAAATACCTAACCATTAGTAAGGTGGAAGATGGAAATCTCCGTCACATTCCGTGTGAAATAACGAAGACTATTTTTGACGGGATTGTACCTCATATATTTTTGCCAAAGAAACTTCCACAGTCGCAGCCTACAAATATTGCCACTGATGAATCTAACTTACTTTCATTGACAACTGAGATAATTGCAACTTTCAATGTACAAATTCCAGCATCAACTTATAATTTGTTCAAGACTTGGTCAGCTTTACAATGTGAATCCTTCAAACTCAACCCGTTACAGCTATCAGAATCACTTGCTTCAATACAAAAAGGGCAAATGTTGGCGTTGTACTTACGAGGGCAAAATTGTGGTATTTGTCTATCTCGGGTTTTACCTGAAGAAAATCTTATAGTCATGTCCACATTTGCTGCTTCCTTAAAAAATGAACTAGTCATCTCTTCTCCCGCAGACGTCCAAGCGGTTTATCCGGAACAATCGATAAAAATACCATACAGTCATTTACTAACATCCGATACCTTTTCAGAACAGTTGTCATTTATGCACTCAGCAGAATTGGAAATGTCAATGCCGAAGTCAAAAAAGAGTGGAAACATTATGGATGAAACAAGGAACGTTCCAGATACAAATCTAATTTCCGAATGGATAGCAGCAGCTTTGTCCAATGAAAATTCAACCATATGTTCGGATACAGAGTTTCCAAAAATAGTCAAAACAGTCAGAGATGACGTTCTTTGGAAATCATCACTACTGCCATTCAGAAGATCTGGATTTTGGATGACCATCAAAGTTGTCCTCCAACTGAACCTGAAATTGGAACTGGGGGACGCAAAAGGGAAATTTATGTACAAGCTTTTAATGATACACATTATGATAAAAGTATGTACATTTTGGACAAGCGGAAATCCAATCAATATCAGTTTGGCTTTGCAAATGCTTTCCAAAGTGGCCAGAAGACTTGAGAAATTAAAATTACATCTTACTTTCCCCGAAATTACATCAAAGACTTCTAACCTGATGCAATTATACAACTATACACAAAGGAAAGCAGAACAAATCATCAAACAAGTCAGGGGATTCATCGAAACCAAAATTAACCGAATCTGCAACGCTGACCAACGCGATGGGAGATTAAAGCCATTAAGTAATTTAAATTTTGAGCAAGACATAATTCACACAGCTAAAGAGGTCCAGAAATTCATTACAAAAAGGAAAGCAGAAATAAATATAAAAGATAACACGTTAAACTTGCTGAGAAATCCTACTTATGTACCCAGGCATCGCGCCCACATCTCCAGATTTCCAGACACGAACATATTATCATTCCTGGATGTGAAGCAAGAATCAGCTGCAGGATTTATACTTCGGGACATTGAAAATTGGGTGAATATTAATTTAGAAAAATTTGTATTCTCGGCTGAACAAATTCGTGAACTGGCTTTTAAATATTCGGAAAAGGCAATCCTTTACTACAAAGACGATCCTTTAGGAGCAAGTCAAATGATTCTGGCACTTTTAAAAATTATTCAAGTTGTCGACCGAAAGGCTTGTGCAAAATTCCCTTTGTTATCCGAACACAGATGTGGAATCAATAAACAAATCATTCAAGAATTGTTGCTTCCGTCCCGAATTGATTTAGAAAGAGCAGAAAAATTAGAATCGTATTTCTTTCACCGAAATCAATCAGTGGGTTTTCCTTCATTAATCGAAGAAGAAACAGTCAGTCCACAATCATTTTCTGCCAGATTTGCCGCCAACAATGGAATAATGCAGCAAGTGAGGGAGCAAATACTCTATCAGACTGAAGAAAATATATTGAAGAAAAAGAAAGAATTACAAAACCTCAAAACACAACAACGTGGGCTGCAAATACAAATCGATCAAACAGACCATGAGTACACGATGAAAATGCAGAAGAATGGACATTCCAAAAAAACTCATAAAAAGAAGAAAAAATGTCGTAAATGTATTTTACAAACACAAATGGACAGCTTAAGGATCAACGTATACGAAAAACCATTAAGAAATGAAATTCACTACCAAAATGCAGTGGTATTCGAGTTATTGATCCCCGCGGAGATCGCCTGTCTCAGAGACGTACTTCATCTGCTTACTTTCGAATTCTGCACATCAAATTCGCCTGGTTCTGTTTCCGGTCCATCCCAACTTACAATAGAAGGCACATGGAGTCTTCATCCGGAACTCAAGATTCATCATCGCAATAATTTCCAAAAAAGTACTGTACACCTTGGCAGTACAGTCAAACTTTTTTCAAAGTCTCATTTCAACAGTGGTCACCCGGATAAATTTAATGTAACAGAAGGCGACATCAATAATATTATTGTCGACTGTTGCTACAACTGCACATTTTACGGCAAGATTAGGGAATCAAATTACAAGTTATCCAAGAAGTTGATACAAGAAAGTAGTGTCAAGCATCTCTGCACTTTTCAGGTGGAACGGGGATCACAGTATGAAAAACTGCAATGGACACTCAAAGGAACAAATCATTCACAAAACGAAGTTCTAGCAAGACAATCAGAATGCCCGCAAAATCTGTCTTTATCGGAATACGTAGAATTTGGAACTATCCGCGCTGGACACAGACTACAAATTCGAAACATTTACCGCGCTATTGAAACAAACAAACTGTCTTTTAAGAATCCGTCAGTTCTTAATCTTCTTCTGCAATCTTTATGGGAAGCTGGTCCAACTGAAAATAGAAGTTGGTGCCGCGAACCCCACCAGGACTTTCTAAACCCAGAATTCACTGAAAAAATGATCAACCTACTTTTAAAATTTTTACACTTTCAAGAAAACAATTGGAACGATTTTAACAATTTATTACTGGTCGCAATGATTACTGTTCGAATTATAGAACTGTCATCTGAAAACTCCGTGATTGTAAAGGCGGTTGGTCTTCTGATGACTTGCCGCTATGTTAGTTGGAAATGGATTTCAGAAATAGAAGCCGTGTTATCTAAGAGCATGGAAAGCATGGAGTTGCGAAATAATTTGATCGATGTTGCTGCATGTTGCTCCCTTACATTTTTTGTGGATATTCAAACAAAATCATATCATATGATGTTTAGTACTGTAAATGAAATTCCGGGACAAAATTATTGGCTTCGGTCTATCGTAACACAATACAGTAACAGCACTTTAAATTCTTCAGTTACTGAAAAGCTTCCCGTAAATAGGAGAAATTTGCACAGAATGGTACGCCGTGTGGGGATAAATATAGAAAAAGCCTTAATTGATACAATATCTTTGCCGTCTCAAAACTTAAATGATTTTGCAACGACTCAATTAGCCGGAGCAATTGGTGGAACGTTTGATCTCTGGAGACCGCATCTTTCCCCGGCGGATCAAGTTTATTACACGAAATTAACTGAAAAGGATGGCGACATTCATTGGATTCAGGTGGATTTACTAGTGGGCAGATTTCTTTTAGATGGTCAACCTATATCGAGACTCCCTGATGCTATTACCAATCATGCTGAATTCCAGAGAGTATTTTCCGGAGTCATTTTTGAAGTTCATGCCACGAAAGACCAAAAATTTTGCACGAACAGACAGTACTATGGTTGTAATTATTATTTCCATATCCGAAACAATAATTTAATTGTAACCGAAATTGACGAAAGTGGAAATTCTTCCGAGCTGGTTCCTCCGAGTAAACTGCAAGATGAATTCCCATTTCTCTTAATTCAAAAATGCAGCCACTGGTGGAATAGACAAAAACAAATTATCAATTTTCGCCCAAAAAATTTTAACGACCCATTGTTTTTCTCTACCGATAGCATCGACTACACATTCAACTGCGATTCCAAATTGTTAAAAGAAAACAAAGGTGGAAGATATTTTGTTGACATCACCAGCAGCAGTTTTACCCAAATTTCGATTTACTTGAATCGGTTCGAGGATGAAAAGTACTGTCATGCATTTCTAACCAAGAACGATCCGAATAACAAATTCGGAGAAATTCCGATGATTGAAGTTGAATTACCAAGAAACGCCTTGCATTTCAGATTAGATAAGAAATTTCAATTGCTGTCCCAGGAGTATGACGGAAAAAAAGTTTGTCTTCAACAGGCTTTAGGGTGTTTCATTGGACTACAGAATGGATTACTCTTGGAAGACTGTGATTCAACATGCGGTAGTCAAAAGTTGTTAATTGTCCCACATGGAAAAATTGAATCAGAAGTTGAAGACGAGCGTCAAAAAGTTAATATTGTACTCGAAAAATTACGTGAGCCCCCATCATTCACTTACGAAGTGGATGAACATTTTCGTCAACTAAAAGCCGGGAAAAGTTATGCCGCTTGGTTTTATTTGGCACATTTGCATTCAGTCACTTCATGTCCTTTCCCTGATCCATTTACAGGAATGACTGGTATGGAAAAATCCCTGCAAATCCTCCAGTCGGGTAGATGTTGGTCTTCTGAATCTTTTGATGAAGAATCCCTGGAAACACTAACTGAAATAAAGAAACTGTCTCCAAAACGCAGTTTTTATCCCGAACACTGTAAAAACATGCAGTCTATTAACTGGCCCAGCCATATTTCATGTTCAGCAACACATGAGATGTACCTCCCACTGATAAACCAGTTGATCAAGGAAAGCAAAGAATTAGAATTCCTCTACTCCAGCTCCTCCGAATCCGATGTTGTTTTACCAACCATACATGACAAAAATTGCCTTTATCTCCAAGAACGAGCGTATTGGAGATATTTATGCTATGACACGAATTCAAGAATCAATGAAACTTTTGAAGACAATATGTTACAAAAAGAATTTATTCCAAAAACCGTCAATATAGCAAAATATGACTCTAATCTAAAAGCAACTAAAATTATAGCTGCTTTGGCACACAGCTGGACATTTTTTGTTCCTGCAGAAGGTCTCGACCGTATTGTCAACCTATTAATAACAAATAATGCTGAATTGAAAGGTGAAACTTCCATCAATTTCGAATCGGTGGACATAAAAGAATGGTTCTCTTTGGATTTAAAAAACCAATGGATAAATTTGTACAATTTTGCAAGAGAAGTCCAAAGTAAAAAATTACACTCCACGTGGGCGTTATTGCTATCCTCTTTGGTATATTGTGGGAAAAATCATTTGGAAGATTTGTTAATTTTGCACGTCGTCGCCACCAATCCCAAACATTTTAGGAATATAAAACCGCCATCTTATTCCTCTTACTCCAAACCGCAGCAAAATCAATTCGATAGAGAGACCATCAAGAGAATACTTCACAATAATAAAACTACTCTTGAAGATTATTTGTCCGCGAAAGGTTTTTGGAATTTCGATTCAATTTCTAGTCAGGATATGCACAGAAAAGTTGAATTGTCCAATGGGTATAAAATTAGCATCACTTCCCAGATTAACAATTTGACGGCGGTAGTAGAAAATGGGTGGCCATGTAGCAGATGTTCTCCCAATATATATCAGCAATCATTTCCTTTAATATACACGGAGTACGCAATCCAAGATATAGACCATGAGTTGGCAAACTGGTATGCAAATCATGAGTTGGAGGTTTTTATCCGACAAGTTGGCATAATGCTCGCCCATTTGGAAATACTTGAAAATGGTCACAAACAAATGTATCCAAAAGAATGGGTTCCTCAAGTTGTAGACATACCACCGAAGAAGAAGTTTTACATCGACTTTGAAAAGAAAATGATTAAAAGCTTTCCAAATTCAGCTACTGTCAATCACATGATTCCAGATGTAGAACGAATATTTAAGTCTGGAAATTTAATTTGTCCCCGAAATTACATCAGCCTTCTAGACCAGATGCAATTTTATAGAAATGAAAAATATTTCTATTGGAGGACCTTGGAACAATTAATGATTCCCATTAATGAAGAATATTTAGTACAGTCCGGACTGTACCCCCGAATTGTTCCAACAACCATGATACAAAAACTGATTGACCCGAAACTAAAACATTGCGTTGAGTTTCGTCCCGTTTTGAATTTAATTGGATGCTGCGCGGTTTTATTCAGTTTAGAAATGAGGGCTTCCCGAATTGCCAAAATGGCCCTTGGAGGATTGCAGGCGGAAGTGGCTTTGCAGCGGGAATTGGAAACCCTTCCCCATGAAAATTGGAGTCCAGCTGAAAACCCTGAGTGGCTTTTGTTTGAATTAGAAATGAATTTGACCATAAGAAGAATTCAAGTAGATGTTGCAAAACAAATGATTAATCCACCTGGGGGAAAACACAGCGTCATGCAATTAAATATGGGAGAAGGGAAAACGTCGGTAATTGTTCCCATTTTAGCCGCCACATTAGCCGACGGGTACCAATTATGCCGGTTGACTGTCCTAAAATCTTTATTCCAAACTAATTTGAGTTCCTTGAGGCACTGTCTAGGTGGCATGCTAAACCGTCGTGTTTATACATTCCCTTGCCGGAGAGACACGAAAATTGGAGTTGAGGAAGTTCAAACAATAATTCAGTTGCTCAAAGTTTGTCAGGAAATGAAAGGAATTGTGATGACGTTACCAGAATATCGTTTGTCTTTTCAACTAAAAATTTATGAAAATGCACGACGGGAGGATTTTGAAACCTGTAAATTATTCTTGGACGCCCACAATTGGTTGCACTCCAAGGCACGGGATATTTTGGACGAATCAGATGAAATATTGAACGCAAAATATCAGTTGATATACACGGTCGGGGAGCAACTTCCACCGGATGGTGGTAATTTTCGTTGGACAATCATTCAAAAATTGATGAAACTCCTGCCATCACAAATGAAGAGGCTATGGAAAAAATATGGAAATGACATGATTGAAATCGACGAAACATTTGATACAGAAAATGGTCCTGAAATATTCTTGCCTTGCCGGTTACTCAACGACGATATCTACGATGAAATGATTCAATCTTTGGCCGATGAGTTTTTGAAAGGAAATACTTCGATACAGTTTATTGGATTACCAAATAAAGACAAAAAAGTAATTAAAGATTTTCTTGTGGATACAAATATTTCCTCAAGAGATCATTCAGATGCTTTAAACCTTTTCGAAGAGAACATGGCTTTACGGGACACAATTTTAATACTGGCTGGCTATTTTAAGTATGAAGTTCTCCGATTGGCATTCTCAAAGCGGTGGCGAGTAAACTATGGAGTCAACAATTCTGGACATCGTAAAATGGCAGTGCCATTCAAGGCGAAAGATGTGGCTGCTGAAATGACCGAATTCGGACATCCGGATGTTGCAATTTGCTTAACTCACTTGAGTTACTACTATTCTGGTTTGGCAGACGAACAATTATGGGAATGTTTCCGAATTCTGGAAAAACTTCAAAATCCTAGCGAACAATACATGGAGTGGATTTCGAAAATCTCACCTGAAAAGGTCCACACCTCAATAAAAAATTATACTGGCATCAATTTAAAAAATTCGTCACAGATGTACAATCATGTGTTTCCGGTTTTGAAGAAAAATATGTACGTCATTGACTTTTGGCTTAATCACACTGTTTTTCCCCGGGAGGCCAAACAATTTTCACAAAAAATGATGTGCACAGCGTGGGATTTGGTTTCCAAAGAGCAAAAGCTCACCATTTCAGGGTTCAGTGGAACTAATGATTCACAGCTTTTGCTGCCCTTGACCATTGTTCAAAATGATTTGAACGAACTGCAAGACACGAACGAAGAAGTTAGAGAAACTCTCTTAAAGAGTGAAAATGACAATTATGTATCCTTGCCTCCAAATATCAGTGGGCAAAAAATATTGCAAATGCTGTCTGAAAAAGAGATTCCTGTTTTAATTGACGCGGGGGCCTTAATGTTGGAATTCAACAACGAACAAGTTGCAACAGAATGGTTAAAAATTACCCGAGAGCACTCACCGGGAAATAAAATCAAAGCAGCTGTTTATTTTGACGTACGAAACATTTTGATGGTAACAGACGGCCAAAACCGCCAAAGAGAGTTGGAATTGTCACCGTATCGAGAAAGGTTAGATGTGTGCATAATTTATTTGGATGACGTTCACACTCGGGGTACGGATTTAAAATTTCCGCAAGGAAGCAAAGCTTGTGTCACATTAGCTGGAGGAATTACCCGGGACAAAACGGTACAAGCTTGCATGAGGATGAGGTTATTAGGAAAAGGTCACACAATCTCATTCTGGGGATCCCAAGAAGCGGACAATGGAATTAGGAAGGTGTGTCAACTTGAGATGGGCATGAAAATACACACTACGCATATCATCGACTGGATAACAAACAATAGCAGCAATTTTGAAAAAGACGGTCTGGTCCACTGGTCTGCTGCTGGTTACAATTATTTTCAAAAACTTGCAGCTCACAAGGCTCTCGGAGGAAGAAGTGACAACGGATCCCTTTTAAATTTAAGTCACGAATGCACAGACAAAGAAATATACGGCTTGATGTCAATTTATGGCGAACGAAAAAACGAAGAGCTCATTTCATCCATAGTCGCCAAAAGATTTCAATTTCTGACTGAGAAATATTTAAAAATTTCCCCGAACTCCGTCGCTGATGAACTAAGCACACAAAGAGATCATTTATTGCAACGTTTACAATTACATATTCCCAAAGAAAAGCGATTTGCACAATTACTGGATGAAGAGCAAGAAAAAGAATTGGAGCACGAATTAGAAGCGGAAACTCACGTTCAAAGACCCATGCACTACCAACCTTATCCCGCTGAACTTGATTTAAGCGTTAAAGAATTGCTGGAGACGGGATCATTAGCAGTTTTATACAAACTGATAGAATCTAAGTCGGTAATTCAACTGCCTTTTGCTCTGAAAAATACTAGTTTGTGGCCTATTGCACAAGAGGACGGTTGGGAAGTCCGTATCTTCGCAACGAAAGATTTTGTGTCGGTTATTCATTTTTGGATTGACAACGTCGATGAATTTCTTCGTCCTGTTCACTGGATTGCTTGCGTTGATATAAAAGAAGATTTTAAGACATATCGGGTGCTGCTGGTTCTTAGTCCTTTAGAAGCTAATTCGTTTCTGCCTATTTTCAAAACAAGCAATTTTTCAACTTTGCACATGTACGCAGCTAGAATGCATCCGAACCAAGATAATCTTCTGAACACACCTCAACTGCAATACCCTGTGAGAAAATTTCCAATTTTGATTGATGGAAGATATGAACCGCAGTTGTCGGTTTTTGCAGGCGCAATTTATTTTAAATCCAAAAAAGAGCAAGATGATTATTGCAACTTCCTCGGTATCATTCCCCAACCCCGTTCTTTTCAAGAGCAGAGTGAGTTTGAAAAGGGAAACATTTCTACAACAGGATTTTTATTACCACAAAATCGAAGTAAAATTTCCAAAATTATCGCAGCTGTTTGCAAATTTAAAAAACAACCAAACGAGCTGATTCGGAAAATCGTTGAGAGACGTCAAGGAGAGCTTCCATTGTCATCCCATGTGTCTATGATAATCATGGAGTCCAAAAAACCTTTCCATTTAGAACTTACAAACGAAGAGTGAACACAATCCATGATGTGATTTTTATACAACGGCAGCATGATTTTTGAGGTACGATTGATTCCCTTTAATTTTACTTTCTTGACTTTCTTCTCTTCCAGAATTAATACTTGAGATTGACATTGCAAAAGGATTGTATTTTACCGTTTAATTTAATGTAATTTTAATGCACAATTTTGTATGTGACTAAAAATTATTATTTTAATTGCCTGGAGTTATCCTAACTTAATTAATTTTTACTTTACAGGTGCCTGCAACTTTTCCTTCCCATACGCTACCAATAAAACAATATGAGACAAGATACCATAATATAATAACTCTGTATAATTTTATATACGAAAATCTTCGTCTGGAGAATGGTAGACATACTTTTGGACGACTTGAAGTAGTATTAGATGTAAACCATAATAAGTTACCAGTAGAGTAGAGCAAAATAAGTATCTTACTTAATAATTTGAATGATCATGCAAATAGAACTATTATATATGTCATAACTACCTTTTGTTTCCAACTATTTGATATTTTTCCGAATAAAGTGATAATATTTGGTGACACAAAAATTATTACTTGGTTGTGTTGGTTGGCATTAAAGTATTGTAAAACATTGTGCACAACAAATTTAGCCATGGGGACAGTGCACAACAATTTTTGCCATCGGGACAGTGCAAAGCAATGAAATATTGATTTCAACGTTGGACTGCCAACCAAACAAATTGTTCGGTTCCTTGCCCTCAAAGCTATGAAATATTAGTTATATAATAAGTATTTATATATTTAATCAAATTAATGTTTTACCGGTTCAGCAAAGACAAATTATGAATGATATGCTTTTATATGCTTACGGTATTTTAAATAAATTAATTTAATTAATTTAATTAATACAACATGAATTTATTTAATCAGACAGCAATCGGCAAAGGAAATTTTTAGATTCATATAAACGAAACAGTTATTGAAGTAATTCTAAGGAATATGACAATAAATTTTATTCTCTTTTATATGATTATCAGATAAAGTGCAAATCAAGTTGCCAATATATAGTTACAAAAGAACGTTTAAAAATGTAACTATTTGAGGTTACGACCGCAGAACACTGTAAAAGCTTTCATTATAAGAATTTCTAATGCGAGTTTTTATTCAAATTTTGTTTATTAAAATTTATAAGTGTTGGCAAAATGCATCAGCCATTTAGGACGACTTTAGCTATTTATTTCAGAACATTTAGCTATAAACTTTGGCATTGAATGAGTCACCTTATTTTTTCAACTGATTCTATATTTTTCATTCAAATTTATTACTGCCATACAATTGCAGGGACATATACTATCTTCTCCTTCATACTAATTCGGTGGACGGTATATTTTATTGGTACATTGGCAAGTGATTAGCGTTATAATGAAACAGTGACAAACCTTGTGTGCGAAATACGATCATTTCTTTTGTTTGCATTCCAATATCATTACAGTCCGTATTTTAAAGTGGGGCCTAACAAATGTACTCATCTCAAAATTGATTAACAAATCAAACTTAAAAACACATATTTCTAGTAAAAACACAAGCAAGGAAAACGCAAGAAATAATCCGAGAATTACAAAAATTGAGTAAATGCGCGTGGAGAGTTTCATTATTTTATTTTAGGAAGATTTTGTAAGTACTGCATTTTCTCTCCGTAGCGTTGCCATTCAACGTTAAGTCGAAAATTGACAATACCGTTCAAAAACTTTAAAATCCCTGAATTCACTAGAACTTCAATTGACTTCTTTAGACGGTTTTGAAAGCGATTTTTAAATACCCAATAAATTTCATAATATGAGAAATATTTTGGTAAAATATGACAATGCATTTTACGGTGGACTGCTACAAATTGTTCATGCAAAATACTAACCTCGAACACTTTATTTTTTTCCTTGAAGTTTATATACTCTGAAACACTCGCATTAGTAGGTCTAGGAATAGCGTTGATATAATGCTCAAACTTGTTTTTAAGATTAAACGTAACAAATTCTTTCTCCACGAGCGTATTTTTAAATGTTTGGCTGTCTTCTCCGTATTTAAATCCTGCAACAAAAAGTTGTTTCAAATTTTTGAAGGGTAGATCTATATATGGAGCTGTGTATTCCGCCCTGACAAAACATTCATAACTCAAGGACAAAATCCAAAAACAAAATGAAAATAATAACAAAGTTTTATTAAATATTTTAGTATGATCTTGACGGAGAAACAACGCGACGCCTGTGAGCCACGATAGAGAATATTTGCATATCCCACTGTTTGCTAACTTAAATTGGTTTTTATACAAATAAACATACAAAGTAAAAGCGCCATAGGAAACAAAAATTAAAATCCATCCTATTTTGTCAAAACTGATATTTAACCAATTCAAGAAAGTGGAAACATCTGCCTGTTTCTTTTGGCAATACGAAACTAGATAGGGGGACACCCCCATAAAAACCGGTTTTGAATTGACAATGTATTTCTTCAAAGGAAATTTTGGATACATTGAAGGGTAATTTGTCCATTTAGAGTCTAAATAATAGGCTGGAGTAAAATTGTGTATTTCAGATAACATATTAATTTCCATTTGGTAAGTATTGCAATATTTTGGTGACTTCCTATGGAAGTGAGCACATTCAGATAAAAAATATCGATATATATTATTGGTTGCGAATATATAATAATAAGGTTTCTGAGCGATGAAAACTTTGTGTTTTGTGACGGATTCCAAACGGGAGGGAATTAAGTCTTCATTCTGAATTGGAATGAGATGATCATCAAAGGCTGATCTGACGTACATTTCCAATTTCCAATCAGCGCGACACAAAATGTACAAAATTGTTGCATCGGAATGAAGTGTTGCCTTTGTAAAAGAGTTTTTAACCTTATTCCAATCGTAAAGAAATATTGTGTGGTCGTACACAATGAAAAAATAACTGCTCTCCTGAAACCCTCTGAAAATATTTACGCTATCATAGATTTCCTCTTTTTGCATAGGGGACATCAGTATATTCGATTCACACAATTCTTTACCAGTGTAGTTTGGGGTTAGGCGTTGTGCCTGGTACAGTAAATTCAATTTGGAGTAGGTATATGTAGTCCAGGGTTGACCATGTTGGTTACTGTGCAATAAAGGTTCTAACAGCTCCGAATTTCCATATGAGGTTATACGAAAATCACAGTTTTTAAAATTGTCCAATTTAATCGAGAAAAGCTTGCTAGTTGCAATTACGAATTGATTTGAATTACTCAAGACGCATAAAATCAATAAATGGACATACATTTTCCTACAGAACAGAAATTTTTAGCAAGTCGGTTTTTTTTAAAGAAATATTTGTTGATATTGTAAGTAAACTATGGTAGGTGAGAGTTAATTTTTTCTTGGGGCATTTTGGAAGCCATAATATCAGGGTAAAAAATATATGGGATAAATTTGCTTAATAATAAACTAGCTGCAAATCTCCAAATTACAAAATTATTCAATGCTTTCAATAAAACGGTTCAGTAATATTTGAAATATTGGTAATATTGATAACAAATACCACCTAACCATTTATAGGTTACTGTATTTGTAACTATTATTTGTAGTAAAGGGTACTTTTAATTTTCCTTACAAATATGGCAGGTGTACGTATTCAGTTTTTAGAAAATTGTTTGAATCGGTAGCACTATTTTACAACCTTTTGGCATTTTATTTATTTTACAGCACTAAATGATTTTTTACCAAACTCAGCCATTTTTTTAATTTTTACAAAATCTTTACGTATTTGGTATTGGACTATCTTCTGAAGATAATTATTATTATTCAGAAATTAGTTTCAATTATTTTCCCTGTCAGAAATATTATTAGAAATTTGTTCCAAATAGATGAGGTTTTTTAAGTTTGGCTGACAAATTTATACGATGCTCTATTAATTCAATAACAAATATGCTTTAACAATGGTCAAAGAAAAACCATATTGCTTTAAACTAAATAACTGCCGCAAAATAATGCTGAAGTTTGGGTGTCTCGGTGTATTTATTCATTTAAAACCAGGTCACAAATTCTCTTAAAGTGGGTTGTAGGTAGATAAGTATGTCAAATATGTGCTAAAAAGATATGCAAATAACAATTCAATATGTCAAAATACATTGATATGGCTATTAGTAATATGATACAGTGAAGTTGGGTTTAAAAAAACCCACCCTGACAATTTTATAAAATATTACATTTTTTGGTTGCAGTATTTTTGTTAATGGCATTATAATTATATTGACCGTATATAGTGCATGCATAATACATAATACAGGTAATAGTGGCAAAGGGCAAGTGCGTTGCTTTAATTCCATAAAAGGAGCGTTATTTGCTCTCCTAGAATAATCCCAAATAAGCCGTTATTAAATTTCTTATTAACTTTTTATGTTTTTGTGCTTAACCCAAATCATTGGTGGCTTGGTTACCATATTACAGAATGCTCGGTATGCCCCTAATTATGGTTTATGTGTTTTTAGATTTTGTTCTATTCTATTTCTTCTTTGAAAGGCTTAGTGTCCTTAGTTTTATTTTAAAATTTAGCACAAGTTGATACTTAAACAATAAAACAAATACTTTTCACAATGGAAGAGTTCAATACTTCTTAGCAGTACTACTTTTTTACAATGAGAATGAAAATAATCTTAGGGTTTATATACAGTAGCTACTTTTTGATAATTGATCTTCATACTTGTACTGCAGCGGCACTAAAGTATAGAAGCCAAAGTTATTAAGTAACGCAGTTGATCTGTGGAAATGGGTAAGTTGCCCGTACAATTGTCCGTCTGTCCGCAGAAGGGTAATTTACTCTTCTGCTGCCCCGGGCCTTGAGTCAAACGCATATATTCATGTAAACCTGGAAAAGCTGTGCCAAAAATTTATATTTGAAATAAAAACACCAGATGAAATAAATTGATAAATGGTTCCATTTTCAAGAAGCAATTTAGTTTCAAGTTTACCACAACAGAAATAAAATAAAGGTTCTCCTAAAATCTCACTGTCTACATATTTTTGTAAAGAATATAATATATACAGCATGATGCAGATACACACATTATATACACGATATAAATGTATGAAAAGTACTGACAGAGTAAATAAAAAGTTAACTTATGGTAGACCCAACTTTATCTTTTTCCACATAGAGTTGTTTAGGTCTGTTTGTAATAATGACATTACGCTATGTGTATGAGTTTATCTTTGTAAGAGTTTGTGTTAAGCTTAGCACAAACTCTTCAATCCTTTGATGAATAAGTTTCATTTGCTTATTGTTAGTTTCTATCGTACATTGCCCCGAACATTTACGCGTCGCACTGATAAATGCATTTTTGTTATCGTTGAAGAGGATTATAATACGTGTCTGTTTTGGACTCGTTATATAGAAATGGAAATAATTTATTCAGGCCAATTTAAAATTGAAACTAGGCCAAAAAATAGTATGAAATTTGGCCAACATGACTTTTGGCCAAATAACAAGTTTTTTAGGCCAATTATAAAATGAAATTAGCCCAATTTTTGGATTAGTAAGGCCAATGCGTAAAAAACCCCAAAAG
>JABASD010004327.1:0-15962 GCA_019776165.1 Pogonognathellus flavescens
TGCAATATATTTATTTCTATCTATTTTTGCATTGTTTTTATTTTGTTACCACAGTGATGCTTGAAAATTTGAAGTTTGCTTGTCTCTATTTTTTACGTTATAGTGCAACCTTCATTTCTCCTGCAACATGTAACATAATATATAACATATCATGTACCTTAATACGTATAATTATAATATACAATATTATAAAGATAAGATTAATAAAACATAAGTAAACATAACATTGGTTTTCAAAAACTGCAATCAGCAATATATGGAAGCGTACTATATTAAAAGGAGCAAGATATGATGTGACTGCTACGGAGTCGATAAGATAAAATGTTCTGATTTTATACATGTCTCTATATAACATTTATGAATTAATTAGGCATTAGGCATATAGAGTAAGATAACACATTACAAATCTACATATGGCAAGCTAAAGTAAATGAATTAAATGCGCTGATATGAGCACAAAAAACCGAACAATGTATATCATTTTCTACAATATTCCAGAGCCTGGAATAGTTTGGTACAAACCCAGTTTAGTCATACTGTTAAATTGTTTTTTACTTACGAAATACTGATTGTAATAAAACACTTTTATTTTCATTGTCGAATTATAAAACAGTGAACGAGTAAATGAAGCTGAATCTAATTAACGGATTGAACATTTATAGAATAATAAAATTATTGAACATAGTAAGTTTACATTTTTTAATTTATTAAATCACAAGGGCGATCACCAATGAGATAAAATAATTTTAAAAACAGTTCAAATCGTTTTTGTTGCTTGTAAAAATATTTAATTGTATATGTTTTACTCGTGCAGGTTCTCGGATGCATTTGCCTTGGTTTGCAGTCATATGTTTACGACGTGCACTTGGGACCGAGTCGACCACGAATTGATGCAATATTTCTTGGTGTCGTTCCCATTTGTATTGTTGAAGCGCTTGGTTCCCTGCTGAAAACTTTTGTTACTACCAGTATTCATCGTAAATTCGTAATAGTTTATGCTATCATTGATTAAATTTATTTTCTACGCCCAATGTGCTTTCGGTGCTAAATGAAGCATTTAAAGCTGAAAATATCCAGTGACTGAGGCTATTAACATTTTACTTTTCAATTTTGTCATATAAGCTTTACAGTACTTTTTGTTATTTGACTTGACTCTGACCCCATCTAATTAAATCGATTTCAAAAACCGATTTAAAAAATACATTCCGTCTGCGTCTGATTTGAAAATTACTAATAAAATTTGGGCGGCAATAGTTAATTAAAATTAGGTAAGTGCAATAGTAGTAGGAATAGATATATTAATAAATGCAATATTGTTTTTTCCAGGATTTGGTTTTGCAAGGGATAATATTCATTGCATTGTGCACTATTGGCGGCTTAATGATTGATTCAGCCATGGATATTAAAAACAGCTGTAAAGGACATAACCCAAATGACATTACTGATTATGACTGTCAACATTGGGACATAAAAAATGCCGCTGGAGTAAGAATATGTATTAAATTGTAGATTTCGGTTTAACATTTCAATTTTCAAATCGGTTAGGTTCGCTATATTGATAAAGCGTGTTTTATCATTTCTAGATTATTTGCTTAATAAATGGAGTATGTCACGGAATTAATTGTCTGAACAGGATCGTTGAGAATACGCATCGAGATTCTCAAGGGTAGAACCTAGGAGTTCATTAAGCAATCAAAAATTTGCAGTTGTGAAAGGTAAATGTAAAAAGCAACTGGGACAAAAAATCTCGAAATGTGAAATTGTGGATAATTGTCTTGAATTGGCTTTTTTTAGTTTTCCCATAACGAAAACGAAAAATTAGTTGATTAATTTCCTTAAGGCGAGACATAAATTGTGTAAAGGTGTGGACAATTTTTAATTTATCCTTCTTATATATCAATACGGGCGCGCTTTCGATTTGGGTTCAGGCTTCAGGACATGTTTTGTAAGACAGTTTTTGCGTTATTTCCGTTTAATTTCGAAAATGAATAGGAAGATGCCTATTTGTGAGGAAGAAAGTTGTAGAGGATCTTTTTTCCTTTCGAATGAGTTACATAACACATCTCTAGGTGTTACAGTTTAAAAATAAACTTCGTACTCCCAAAGCAACTTCGTCGTAGGTGTAAGCATTGAAATGGCTATCTAAGAATAGTAGCCGACACGAACACGTTAAGAATGAGCGGGACGAAGCACGTCGCTTTATCAGCTTTTTTAAGAATTCTGTGGAATTGAAAATCGAATTGACAATTTTCAAACAACGATTTGAAGCTCATTTTATGATCTATCATAATGTACTGCTTAATTTTTAGAAAAATGTCAACTTATAGGAGAAAACCTTGTAAACTGATTCTAAGAATTCAGACTATGTTTACAAGGTTTCATCCTATAAGTTGACATTTTTTCGAAAAAATGAAAGAGTATATTATGATAGAGCATAAAATAAGATTGAAATCGGCGTTCGAAATTTTCCAATTCAACTTTTCATTCCAGAGAAATCAAAAAAAGCTCAAAAAGCTTACTTCTAATTCGAATTTAACTTCGAATTTAACTTCGAATTTAACTCATTCGAAAAAAAATGTGTTCTATCACTTTCTTCTTCATACATAAACATCTTTTCCCTTTCGTCTTCGAATTAGACCAAAAATAACGCAAAACTGTCTTACAAACGTATCTTATGCACTGAAGCCTGCGCCCAAATTTCAAACGCGTACAAATTGATAAATGAAAAGGATCAATTCATTCAAAAGGAAATAAATAAACGGAATTTATTATTACTAAAATTATTCCACGTGAAAAATAAACTGCCGTAATAAAAAATAGTCAATCAAAAATTACCATGCTGATAATATCTATTTTAAAACTAATAAAATACAAAGTACACGTCGTGATGTTGAAAATGAATGTTTTTCAAATAGTTTTTCATTATGAGATGTATTGACTGGTGCATTTAATTATTTAAGTATGGTACAACATTAATCATATTAATCAACCCACCAATCAGGAATCAGAACACGTATCAGGTGGTTGATGTTTGTCATAGCACTTACAAGAAACAAACGGTACATTGTACTTACGACATAAAACTTTAAAAAAAAATTAATAATGACATTGGTTCACATACATTTAATGAAAACATAATTTAAACCTAAACATTGAAATTTATGTGAGTGTGAAGTTATACAAATTTTTGTACAGAATTTTTGTACAAAATTTTGTATAACTTCACACTCACGAAATTTATATAAATATAAAATCGGGTACATTTTGGTTTACCTTTTTATTGAAAGCTAACAACAGCTTTATAGTTCCCTGACAAATGTTCAGAATATAATTTCCCGAACTTTTTCTATCAATTACTGAGAAACTTCCTATCTTAATTTTGGCAGTTTGATATGATCGACAGAACATTTGCATTTCCAAAGTGTGGTTTTTCCATGATTGATGGCTACTCTCTGAGTGTTTGATTCCAATGGCAAACGCGTGAAGCATGCCCAACCAAGCGAAGAAGGCCATTGGCGATAATATCGTGAAAAAGAACAATCTCAATAGTGTCACGTTTGAAATATTAACAAACATAATGTAATTATTCACTAAAACGCATCTGGTAACCACCGATTGGAGCAGCCATAGAAATGTTTTTGACAGTTCATTAAGCATATTATTTCCTAATATTTGTATTGAACGTGCTTCTAAAGTCAGAAATTTTACTTCACGGAGTTTGTTTCTTGTGGCGTACGCTCTTCGAGTTTGAATCCTAATTAAACAACGAAATATACATAATAATTCCTTCACACACGGGTAAAATAATGTTATAGTCGAATATAATATTTTTATAATAACGAAATGGTTATATAAATACCTCATTTCCTGAAGCAATATTATGTAAGCTGCAGCATGCGACAACATAGGATAACAAAAGAATAAGAAAACTGTCCATGCATTAAATGAGAATACTGCTGCAAGTGATGAATAAGGTATCAAAAACATTGTGTATTTGTATTGTTTGGGTATTAAGGATGTGGCTAATACGACTTCATCATGGTGCGTCATACAAACACTGAATGCCACCAACGGACCACTGATGTAGCAAAGATACATTATGTAAGGAAATGTTGCATCAAACGTCTTTAACACTGGTCGTTTAGGATTAAGAAAATATAATCCTAAAGAAAACAATAATTTATGATATATGATAATCCGCAACAACAATGGCAATATTTTTTTTAATTATTAGTACTAATATAGTTAATGTTCATTTAAAAAACTTACCGTCCACTCTTCTAAGATAAGTCATTGAAATGTTTGAATGTTGAAGAACTTTTACCAAATTGAGAGCAAGGTAATAGAAAAAAATTGAAATTATTATAAATAAGAATAGCAACGATAGCGACACGCTCATACTTTCCAAAAGTTGATGATGTCGTACCGACTGTCCCACACGAAGCAGAGAAAATAATAAATGAAAAGTCATTAGAACGATGTTAGTGTAAAGTATCAGGTTGGTATACCATTTGCTTTGCATTTTATGCAATTTATTTTTAAAATCCCAAGCATGCGGAATAAGTCCGATCACATTACCAATATTCAGAATCGCAACAAAATTTTTGTAGTAATCAGAGGACAACATTTCGATGAGTGTACTGCAGACCGTTTAATGTAAAGTATGTTTGACATGAATTCTTCGCTGTGGAGAACTTTTGGCTCTGAAATCCTATTGTATCAATCGAAAATGTCCGTCTAATTACTTGGCGAGCTTGACGTCAGGTAAGCTAATGTAATTTGAAATATAATTGCATGTGCACAGTTAAGTGGTAGTGGTTTGAGCAAACCGGTACATTCGAATGTTTCTCCAGCAACAAGGTATAAACCTTACATTGTTGATTTTGTATGAAGGCCAGGAAAGTTAAAACACACTTATTTGAATCATACCGTCTGTAAAAATTGTTCCTTCTTTAAGTAAAATGGAAATTAATTTAAGTGATAAAATACCAGTTACGTATGTATTGAAAGGCCAGAGCCGTACTTACGTTTAACGGGGCCTAAAATGGATGCACAATATAGATTTTACCTCATAAGGCCCACATGAGGTAGGGCTATGAGTCTACTGAACATATCGGTGTAAAAAATAATTTATAACTTATTTAAAAGCGCCGTAGTTTCTTAAATCATTTCTGAATGATTTGCCGATTCCATACAAATGTGTCCAAAATGTTCAGCCACAGCTGTTAATCCTCTCACTTTGGGCTTGCAAAAAATTAAGTGTCATTGAATGATAATTTTACATTATTAGTATTAGGGAACAAGACTATTAAACAACAGGGTTAAAAATGTAATATTAATTAGGAAAATGATAAGAATAAAACATTTGACAAAATGTTATATTGGTCCTGGTCAAGGGAGAAACTACGTATGGGCTAACCTGGCTTATTACTGATTTCTAGATACGCCCCTGTTCCTGGTTTAATATTATTGTGTTCGTTGTGGCAAAATACTTCTTTATGTGAGTCTAAAAAAATTGAAATGAAGTAAAAAAAATTTTGGGACAAAATGAACAATATACCACATAAAATATCATATTTCAAGTAGCATAAAGTCAATACAAAAAATACAAACAATGGAAAAATTGTTTGAAAGTTTTAGAAGTTCCACATACTTAATGATAGAATAAATAGAAATTAGGACAAGTATTTTTATTAGCTCTGGTTGTCAATTGATTGGCGCCCATGAAACTATAATGTCCGCGGCAGCAGCCGTACCTGCTTGTCCCTAACATTTGCTCTGATTAAACATTTTTTTAGATATTTCTAGTTAATTATATAGAAAAAGTATTTCTGGGAACAGCTCTGAAAGTAGTTCGCTTGATTTACCAAGCAAATAACGGTATGGCGCCAGGAACCACATGAAGTTGTAATTTACTGTAATTTCATTTTCATTTCTTGTTGTTTCTTAGAAGCATGTTAACGAAGATATGCATTTTTATATATATTATATGTATAATGTAATTTGCTTACTTACAAAGGTCATGTATGTAATGTTTGGAAAATAGAAGCAGGCATAATTATATAAGGGGGGAAAACACTGTTAATTCTCTCTTGCCTAGTAATAAGTAAACAAAATTTTTATTGATTTAGAAATGAAATATTATGTTGGAGCTTTTTATGATTAAGTTGATAAGTCTGTTTTCAGCTTTCTAGATTATTTGCTTAATAAATGGTGTGTTTCACGGAATTAATCGCCTGGCAAAGATATCGTTCTGAATACAAGGCGCGTGTATCAACGGTATAGTTAACAAATTCATTAAGTGAGATATGCGGTTAACATATATATAATATGTGTCATGTGTAAAATATATATCTCGAATTCGTCACGCGAGAAAACATTTTTGCATAAGGCAAATAATTGTGTAGCCCGCAAGGGATTAGAGTTGCAAAGTGGATTAGTGGATTTCGCGCATATCCTTCCCCGTGTATCCCTTGCATAAGCACATGCGTTTTCACTTTTATGTGCTCCTGGGGAAGTGCTATGAAAATGACGGTACATGATTGTATAACATGTATTTTTCCTATGTGTGTATATGTAGGAATGTACAGAAAGATGTTATGTAATTGTTTTAGTTATTAATTTAAGTTAGTTGAAAGAAATTTATAATTTTTTCAGGGTGAAATAAATAAATAGAATTATTTACTGCAAACATATGTGTCAAAACTTAAAAACAGTAATCTATTTTAAAGGTTCATGCTTCACAGTGTTTTCAAAAACTATTAGTTTCTCATGTTACTCCCTGCAGGGGTATTTGGAGAAAATCAAATTGTTTAATTTGTGCGGGTTCCCATTCCGTCATTTATAAATCAAAATGGTTGAAATTTTTAGGATCGGTAGCTCATAGTGGTACGTGGTTTATAATTTTCAACAATTAGAAAATATGTGTTTTTATTTTTTCAAATTAATGTGTTTCCTTGAATAAAAATTTGATTGGAACATAATTTTGAAAGGAAACAATACAAGTCATACAAATATAAAATCCGGTACATTTTGGTTTACTTTGTTATTAAAAGCTAACAGTAGCTTCATAGTTCCCTTACTGATTAATAGAATATAATTTCCCGAACTCTCTCTATCAATTACTGTAAAATTCCCTATCTTAATTTTAAAAACTTGCCAGGATCGACAGAATAATTTCATTTCCAAATTGTGGTTCTTCCATGACTGCTTGCTCCTAATCGAATGATTCGTGCCAATGTCACCCATTTTAAGTACACCCAACCAGGAGAGGAAGGCCATTGGCGACAATATCGTAAAAAATAACAATAACGTGAATGTCACATTTGAAATATTAACAAACATAATGTAATTATTCACCAAAATGCATCTGGTAACTACCGATTGGAGAAGCCAAAGAAATGTTTTTGACAGTTCATTATACATATTATTAAATAATATTTGTATTGAACGCGCTTCTACAGTCAAACATTTTACTGCTCGAAGTTTATTTCTGGTGGCGCAAGCTTTTCCAGTTTGCAATCTAATTTAACATTAAAATTTAATCATTAATCACCTTAAAGTCAGTAATAACACCCTTGATACGGGATTATAAGGCCCATATCGTGAACTTCGTCTTATAACTAGGCGTCGGAAGAGTTTGGGAGTGTTAGGACATATTTTTGTGAATATACTAAACAAACCAAATTTTCGGGCGCAGCGCGAATTTTTCTAGATATATTCTTTCATTTTAGTGCAGAAAATTCATTTCTTGGAGAAATAACGTAACAAGTTCTTGATTTGCTTATATCCATTGATAAAAACATACTTATTTCAGAATGTCTGTGGGGACATTTATTAGCAATGTCCCAACGGCCAAATTTCTTTGGGGACATTGTCGCGATGTCCCCACGGTTCTGACGCCCATGCTTATAACTTAAATCGACTTTGAGACAACAAAGTCGAGATTTCAAGACCGTCTTAGCTTCCTATTGTCAATGGTGACCAATCTGAGACTAACTTAAGACGAGATTGACGATATTGGCCTAATATTTAAAATAACAAAATGAATGATATTTACCTCATTTCCCGAATAAAAATTATATAAGCTGATGCGTGAGCCAGCAATGGATAACAGAGGAATAGGAAAACTGTCCATGCATTAAAGGCGAATAATGCTGATATTGATGCATAAGTTATCAAAAACATTGTGTATCTGTATTGTTTGGGTATTAATGATGTAACTAATACGACTTCATCGTGGTGTGCTATGCAAACACTAAAAGCCACCAGAATTCCAAAGATGTAGCAAAGATACATTATGTACGGAAATGCTTCATCAAACTTCTTTAATGCTGCTGATTTAGGATCTAGAAAATAGAGGCCTGCAGAAAACGACAGTTTATTATATTTTGTAATATAATACTATCAGCAATATCATTGGCAATATTTTAACAGTTATTAGTACTACCATAATTAATGTTCATTTAAAAAACATTAAAAAACTTACGGTTTACTCGTTTAAGATAAGTCATTGAAATGTTTGAAAGTTGAAGAACTTGTACCAAATTGAGAGCAAGGTAATAGAAAAAAATTGAAATTATCATAAATATGAGTAGCAACGATAGTGACACGCTCATACTTTCCAAAAGTTGCTGATGTCGTATCGACTGTCCCACACGAAGCAGAGAAAATAATAAATGAAAAGCCAACAGAACGATGTTAATGTAAAGTCTCAAGTTCGTATACCATTTGCTTTGAATTTTAAACAATTTATTTTTATAATCCCAGGCATGCGGAATAAGTCCGGTCACATTACCAATATTCAGAATTGCAACAAAATTTTCGTAGTAATCAGAGGACAACATTTTGATGAATGTACTGAACACAGTTTAATTTGTGTTTGTCAAGAATTGATCGCTGTGGGAGAATTGTGGCTCTGAAGTACCTTTGTATCAAATCGAAAATGTCCGTCTAATTACAGCCTGAGATAGACGTCAGGTAAGCTAATGTAATTTAAAATATAATTGCGTTTCCACAGTTAAGTGGTAGTGGTTAGGGGTTAACGGGTATAATTCGAACGTTTCTCCAGCAATACGGTATAAAACTTGCAATGTTGATTTTGTAAGAAAGCCAGAAAATTGTAAACAAACTTAATATAATAATACCGTCTGTAAAAGTTTTTCCTTCTTTAAGTAAATAGAAAATCAATTTATGTGATGAAATACCAGTTACGCGTGAATTGAAAGGCCAAAGCCGTCCTTACGTTCTGCAGAGCCTAAAATGAATGCACAATTTTGATTTTACCTCATGTGGCCCATATGATGTGGTGACGTGAGCCTACTGAACATATAGCTGTAAAAAATAAATTATAACTCTTTTAAAAGCGCCTTAGTTTGTTAAAGCAATTCTGAATGATTTGCGGATTCAAATGTGTCCAAATTGCTTAGCCATAACTGTTAATTTTTCACTTACTGCTACCAAATAAATTATTCTTTATTGAATGTTAATTTTGAAGTATTAGTATTAGCAAACATGACTATAAAATATAGGGTTAAAATAGTTAAAAATATAGTATTGATTAGGAGCATGATGAGAATAAATGATTTGACAAAATGTTATTATTGGTCCTGGTTACATATTATTGTGTTCTTTGTTGTAAAATACTTCTTATATGAGTGAAGCACAAATTTAAATGAACTAAAAAGCACTTTTGGAACAAAATGAACAATATACCACATAAAATATCATATTTTATGTGGTAAAAAGGCAATGCAAAAATTCAAACAATGAGAGAAGTCTTTGAAGTTTTTATAACTTCACTATACATAAAAATAATGATAGAATAATAAAATTGCGGACAAACATTTATAATAACTGAGGTTGCCAATTTATTGGTGCCCATCCAGCAATAAGGTCAGCGGTAGCCGCCATTCCTTCTTGTCCATAACACTGCCTCTGAATTTTCTTTTTTGGGGATACTGATAGTTATTTGTACTGAAAGTTCATTTCTGGGAACAGCTCTGAAAGTAGTTCGCTAGATTTACCAAGCAAAGAACGCTATGACGCAGGGAACTACATGAATTTGTAATTTACTGTAATTTCAATTTCATTTCTCGTTGTTTCTTAAATGAATGTTAACGAATATATGGATGCATATATTGTCCTTAGCTTATTTACAAAGGTCGTATATGTATTGTTTGAGAAATAGAAGGAGACCCAATTATATATGGGGGATAGACACTCTTAATACCCTCTTGCCTATATAGCAAGCAAACAAATGTTTGTTGATTTAGGAATACAATATTATGTTTGAGCTATGTCTCATGTCTGACTCAGAAATTGAATACAAAATCTATATAGAGTCATACAGTAGAATGCTGCTTTGAGACATCCTAAATTTTACTGATATCTGATAAAAAACATGGGGAACAACTTAAACATATTGACAATACCTTCAGTCTAATATATAAAATATATGTGAAAGATGGCATGGCCTGGATGTTAATTCTATTGTCAAAAGAGTAACTCATTTATAAAACTTATTTTAAATTCATATAATTGATGCAATCACAAAATAATTTAAACAAAAAATTGTGACTGACAGACGTAATATAAACGGCTCCATGGCGGAACTGTAAACCAATATTTAAAAAAAACTCGATATCAGACTTGGCGTACAATTAGAATATTTTAGAAAAAACGAATGCAAAATTATTGTATGATATAGGGCTTTCTGAATATAAGCAAAAAAGTAGTTTAAAAAACTTAATTCGTACTGTCCATTTCATCCACAATAGTATCAAGCTATTATAAATTGCTATGTAATAAAATATTACAATCAAAAATTACGACGTGAGCATTCATTGTCTTGAAAATTATATGTTCATAAGTTTGATACAGTACAACCGTGATCACCATTCCCAATATGTAATTGTACTATTGTTATTGTTAATTAGAATACAACAATACCTATATAATTAGTAATAGTATTGTGATTCAAAATTTTCAAATTAGATAATATTTATTTTTTCTTTCGAATGAATTTATTTCGTTGAATAAAAATTTGACTGGAACAAAATTTTAAAGTGAAATAAGAAAAAATCAGTCAAATATAAAATCCGGTAAACTTTGGTTTACCCTGTTATTAAAAGCCAACAATAGCTTTGTGGTTCCCTTACTAATTAACAGAATATAATTTCCCGAACTCTCTCTATCAATTACTGAAAAATTCCCTATCTTAATTTTTAACAATTGCCAGGATCGACAGAACATTTTCATTTCCAAATTGTGGTTCTTCCACGACTGCTTGCTCCTATCAGAAAAATTCGCACCAATGGCACCCACTTTAAGAACGCCCAACCAGCAGACCAAAGCCATGGCCGACAATATCGTGAACAAGAACAATTTATTTTTGAAATCCCATGCATGAGGAATTAGTCCGGTCACATTACCAATATTCAGAATTACAATCATATTTTTGTAGTGCTCAGCTGACAACATTTTGATTACCGCACTGGAAGGAGTTTAATTTATTTCTGTGAGGTAGTCTCTGCTGTAAACGGATTTTGGCTAAAACTTTAATATCAAATAACTTTCTATGAAATCAAAAATCCCAATAAGTTTGTCCGTTCAATTGCTTTGTAATATTTTGATAGTTCTTTACGTAAGGTCAAGTAAATATGATGTAATATATAATTAGTACATGTGTATATTTATAGTCGTTTCTGATCTTCATTTTTCCGGTAATTTGGTATAAAAGTATTGCTGATATTGCATGAGACTTATGACAGTCAGGAATGTTTAAACAAACTTAAAATGATAATGACGTATTTAAGCATTGCTTCTTCTTTAAGTATAAAAACAAGTGACTTGGCTGCCTTGGCCTATTTACGCAACTGGCTCAGCTTTACGTTAATATATTTAAAGTTCACGTAAATTTAATTGAAAGTGCATATTTATGGAGAATTAGTGGTAAGAACAATGTGTATGATAAAATACCAATTGCCTATTTATATATTAGAATTCCAGAGCCGGCCTTGCGTTTTACAGGGCCTAAAATTTACAACACTGGTTTTGGGTTTGCTAGTCCCCAATAATAATGAAGATATAGCTCCAAAAACGTTCATTAAAATAAAATGAAATCCATTTTTTGGTTTTTCAAAAATATTTCTCGTATTCTCAAAAAATTGCCGATTGCTATTAATACTAAATACTAAATGTTTATAGAAAGGTAGCCGTTTATTTCGCCGCTCAGGGGCACCTAAAACATTATTGAATTACCGAGTGTCATGTTTACAGTGTTAAGGAACAAAATTTTTCGAAATGCTGCATTGAAAAATTCGTAATGCCGAATATGAAGAGAATAATGGATTTGACAAAATGGTATGTTTTCCTTGGCGTTAAGATTGTGGTTTACTAACTTGTGGTATTATAATTAAAATTTAATTGGGATAAAACAAATTTTTGTATTATTATATATATTATTATATATATTATTTTTTTTTAACCCCAAGCAAGACTATGGTGTTAACCCTCGAGGCATTGACATACATATACATACATACATACATAACATATAATCAGGCGGTCTAGTGTGGCAGAAAAGCATTTAGTGAATTATCTGAAATTTTGGTTATTGTATTTTGTCATTTTGATTAATTGATTGCTGTGTTCGTTCAATAGTTTACAAATACAATTAACCCCATTGTAATTTGTGATTACTACACATTATTAAGTAACGAATGTTACTTGTATAAGAATGCGTTTTACGTCTGTCCGTCTGTCTGTTCGTCTGTCTGTTCGCATTATAACTCAAGAACGGTTTGAGATAAAGACTTCAAACTTAGCAAACGTGTTCCAGTGGTGCATTGGAAGGCTAAGTTCGAGGATGGGGTCAATCGGTTAACTTCTTCATGACCTTCGACCTTTTAGACAAACTACTGCGTTAATACAGCATCAACAGCACACTGAAGTTTATATCATTTGATATAAATTAATACCTTTTTGGCATTATCATCCGTACCGTATGTATATCCATGCTAGTCACCGTTGCCTAAGCGTATAGTCCCTTTTCCAAACGTAAAATAATTAAAACCATTTTTAACACCGTTAAGACTCATAAAAGGCTAACTGGTCTGACCATTTTGTAATTTTTTTAAAATTCCGGGAAAAGCGCAGGAAATATATAAAAATAGCAAAAAGTCGCCAAAATTTTTCGTGCTGCACACAAAAAATGTATTCCATTTTTCGATTATTTTAGCCTAATCTTCTCTAATTTTTCGCGCTGCGCGCGAATAGCGCTCTTCTGAACTGCATTTATTGTATGTCCCCTAAACCGAAATTATGGGAACGCCGCGTTAGATAATTCTAATTATATTACCAACTTCAGTAATAGAAAAGTTTCAAACGCTTGATGTGTTATGCATATTCTAAAAATTCGAATATTTAATATTAATTCTCATCCAGGAGCTTATCTATAATTCGATGACTCAAGTCACGTGCGTGGCTTAAAACGCAAAGTATTCAAGATTAGCAGCCTTCTGCTGCAAACTTTGTCGAGCAGTCCCATTTTCCCGAAATCTGGGAAAATATAAACAGGATGCTTGTGACTTACGAAAAACCGTTTACACAATTTATAAGATAAAACATTTCACATTTTTATTTTCCGAAATTGTCATCGTCGAATGCAATTAATTACAACACAATGGAGGCAGTAATTACAAATTTGGCTGCTCTTTTGTATAAGATAATATTTTCTTTGGGGGCCCGCAAAAGTTTTCGCCTAGGGCCCCGCAAAACGTAAGACCGGCCCTGGCTTTGAGCCTCCGCCCGTAATGATTCGAGGCCAGCATTTGAAAATTCTATATAAGTTCCTAGATGATAATTATTTTATATATTGGAATTTTTCTAATATTGTTAACATAGCCAGCGGTTCCAACTTTTTTTATTTGGACGTACACCCTTATGCGTCGCCCAATAACGCTACAATCCTCCTCGACAACTCAGCGTTTTCCTTCTAACCTAAACTCTATTCTTTTCTTCTCGAAGGACCAGTAACTTTTAACGTGTGACAACGTATCACTCTCAATTCTTTCAATGTCCAACCTTTTATATTGTGGTATCTTCCAGTCACTAGTAAAACACTACGGCTTTGTGTTTTCCTCTATGTTCAACTTTATGTTATTCTCTATGTTTTCGGTAGTCCGGGGTAAAACATTAACCTGTTATGTTTTAGTTTATGCCCAGCTTTGTGCTTTTCTAACTCCAGGGGTCGAGATTAGTAAAACACCAATTCGTTATGTTTTTCTTGGTGCCCAACTTTGTGCTATTCTAACTCAAGGGGTCGAGATTACTAAAGCACCAACTCTTTGTGGAATGCTAAATGTCCAACTTTGTGCTATTCCTAATTCCAGGGGTGAAGGTTACTAAACCACCAACTCGTTGTGGTATTCTTAATGTCCAACTTTGTGGAATGCTCCTCCAGGGTTCGATTCTACTAAAACATTTCGGCGTAATGTTTTGTGTTGTGCTAAACTTTGTGTAATACTAAATCTGAGACCTCAACGATCGAATAGCACAGACTATTCCACTTTGTGTTGATGTTTTGCATGGTGTGCTGCTCTGATGCAGATGCACTGTCTACAGCTAACGACAACTTCGAGATAAACAACACCTAATGAACAGGTACAGAAACACGGGTTAGAATCAAGAAGCACAACCAAGTAAAAAACTAAATACCAAATATTTTTCTTTTAAATTTCTTTTTCTCAAACTTTCACACAGATTTAATTCAAATACACACAAATTACAGTTACAGAGCACACACACACAATATCAACTTCACTCGACGAGCTCTGGAGAGCAACTTACTTAAAAGTACAACAACATTCTCATATACAACAAATTCTATCATACAAACAATCGAACAGAGAATACAACAAACTATAATTTTAACCAATCCATATTCCTCTTCCACAACAGTAAAACATCAACAAATTCAATAACAAAATGTTTTACCCTCAGTATACAATAACATTAAATCTATTTCATTTTCATCCTTACATACTATTCCACAACTCGGGTTCTCAACCTAATCTGACCCATTGGTAGCGCTTAGGTTCGATCGCGCCACAACATTTTTATTACTGAGTTTTGTAACCTACTTAGAATTATCTTCCACGGCGTATCTATAATTTCTGTTTAGGGAGCACACAATAAATGCAGTGCACAAGAGTTTGATATTCGAGCGCAAAAATTGGATCAAATTTAGGCTAAAATAATGCAAAAATTTACTAAATTTGTTCGTGCGCAGAACTTTACCCAAACCCATTTTTGCACTTTTCCCGGAATTTCAGAAGAATTACAAAATGGTCAGACCAGTTAGCCTTTTATGAGTCATTAAAGGTTGTAAGTAGGTTTTAATTTTTTTACGTTTGGAAAATCCACCTTACGTTGATTATCATGAATACAAATGCGGGACGGATGCTACTAAACCAGAAACCACATTAATTTATATCAGTGCTGGATCAGTCGAGTGTGAATATTTAAGTTACGGTGTTTTTTCAATGAATAATGTAGGCTTATTGATTTTAAACGAACAGTTATTTTTTTTCTTTTGCCTTAATTTTTGGTAAACGCGGGGTCCCTAAAAGCGTGGCACACTAGGCGGCTGCCTTACCTGCCTGTTCCTAAGGCGGGCCCTGAGTCAGTGGCTCATCTTTGACAATTGAACGCCCTTAATAACAGTTGCAAGTTCTATTTTGTAAGGACAGCATTAATAATTTAGTTGAGAGATTTTGGCTCGACTAAATTAGAGAGAAATTGGCGACAATAAATTGTATTGTGTAAATAAATGAGCTAGAAGCAACACGCCGAAAGTTTTATTTAATATGGTATTTATAGCGTTAATTCGTATATATAATAATAATAAACCATTTGCAACGGTGCAATAAAGTATCGTAAGGGTATTGTGAACTTCGACA
>JABASD010004328.1:0-15962 GCA_019776165.1 Pogonognathellus flavescens
TAGTAATTTTTAGTTAACTAATTAGTTGACTAAAAAATAAATTAGTAACTTTTTAGTAAACTAAGAAAAATCTTTAGTAAGCACGTCTCTAACGTGGGGTAACAATTCACCGGTATTATCTACAACCTAACCGGACACAAAAAAGGCCATTTCTATTTAAAATGAGACATACCGCTGTTTTACCCCACATTTTAACTAAACTAACATTTTTCTTACTTGAAATGGTATGGCAAGCAACACAAAAGTGCTGAAATTGCTTTTAACAAAGTTTAACACTATACTGTTTCTGTTGCAAGTACAAAACAGCAAAACACTTCACATACATTTTCTGCTCACTGTTCTACATAATATATATAGTAGTATTGTTTTCTAATAGTACTAGTCGGTAGTATAGGCTTCAAATCGAAAGCATATTATAACTTCTTATGTAAGTCATTGATGTTGAATGTTTCTACATGTGTTTGAATGTGCTTAAAATAGGTAAATACAACAAAAACTATCATTATTATGATTAATCGTTTAGAACATTCTTTTATCCGTGATTTCTACTATTGTAAAAATGCATTTGATGTCCTTAGGCATTTAATTGCACAAGTTATTGTCTTGTAGTTGTTGCATTGAATTTTGTTCGGATTAAAGCAGGAGAGAAGATATCAAAAGCTAATAAAGTCTGTCCAAAGTTTAAAATGAGAACATTTATCTACCAGTATTACTTACCTAGTTCGAATCATATTTCTTTGGTGTTATTGTATTTTTCACTAAAAGCATGGGGGAGAATAAACCAACCGCGTGGCTGTATATACTTGACATGATACTGCAGTTTTTTAAAGGACTACTACAGATAAAATATCTCAATTTCAGTTAAGCACATACAAAGGCTATGCAAAGCAACCGAACGCGCACCATGCAATACTACAGAAGTTAAGAACGTATACCTATACTTAACGACTTTTTATTGCCGGTAAAGATGGACCTTTAACTGTTATTACAGACGTTAGAGAGTTAAATGGATAATGTATTTAGTATTATATTTAGAGGAAGTATATGGTTAGGTGTATGCTTTAGATGATTGGGTAGGTTGATTATAATGTGAAAAAGTGAGTATTTGGTAGATGAGGTAGCTGGTTGGTGAAGTAAGATCTGTGCTATGTTGTTGGCATCATAATAAATAAGACTATTGGATTGAATTGGATTGTCGAAACGGACGAACCCCCGGGAGACGTTCTTTATAAAAAGTTTATGGTTCTACTTGGAGTGTGATGGATGACTGGAAACTGTTGTCGTGCAAGCAAGTGACACTTTTTCTCGGCTTTTACTCCACAAACTGCTGGCATAATGGGACTCTCGGCACATAACTGCGGAACAAGGTTGAAAACTCTTTGAAACAAGCACAAATACCCACAGCTTTTCTGTGCTCTGACTTTGTAGGACATGAGCAAGACTGCAGGAACTATTATTCAGAATAAAAGATGAAAGAACTCTCAAGTGGAAGATTTAGATGGAAATGAAACGACAATGTGACAACAGTGACAAGTACAGATCACTGTAGGACATTACATTGCCTAACAATATACAAGTCAAAGGTAAAACCTATTGTCAACTAAACTTACTATTACTTCTCTCGCTCCCATTCCTAACTATTCCTATCTTCTTAGTCTTGTTTTTCATGAACATGACTAGATCGCGATGAACAAACTATACACTAAAATTGACTATAGTCAGAGGTATACATACACAAAATATTGATGTAATTTACGTATTCTATTTTCAAAAAGAAGCATAGTGAGCATTGCATGTAATGTAATTACGTAAAATGTAATTACGTAAAATGCATGTAGTGTACCAACTCTATTTTGTGCATTTGATAAGTTTGATAAGAAAGAGATTATTTAAGGGTTAAAATTAATTTTCTTACAGTGAAATATTAATAATATTATTAGGAAGATAGATTAGGTACTCCCTAGTGTCCCTTTAGTCCTTTATCATAGTGTTTGCCTGGATAATACATACCATCATCAAAATCTAATACCTATGACACTATAAAAATTGTTGGCCACAAACTGCAAACGCACTTTATGGTAGTTTAATTCCATTTCCATGTAAAGTGTAGTACATATTCTGAAAGAGCGTTTCAAGCTCTACAAGAAAATATAAGATTCGTTACATACAAATGAGAATGGAAAGAAATATACGATGATTACGTAAACCGAGTAAACCCCACAAAAACCAAGTTTTTTGACACACTTTTTTAATTTTCAACTAGCATTTTTTAAGAAAAGATTAAACAAATAAACCAAGCATGTACTTTTGTAGTTTGAAGTGTATGTGAGGATTCAGATTATGTGCGATTCTTATTAAGTGCAATATTTTATATGACAATAATCATCTTTCGGAAATTAGGTCGGTATAATATGTTGACGTTTGCATGTCACGCGACAGATGTTTTAATATTTTGTTCATTGGCGGATTTTGTACTGTTGTAAGACCACTTACATAAAATTTATTATACTTGATCTAAACCATAGCTCCCTAGATTCTAGTAGTACTACTACTTACTCGAGTTCGCCCTGTCTAAACTCACCAGTTTATGAACTATATTATGCACTAATTCGGCATACGATTTGTCCGTATGGTAAACTTCAGCAGGCTTGTCTGCAGAAGGGTTTCATCGTTTCATGTCACTGAGATTTTACAACTTTTATTTTTTGAGTGGCAGCTACGACTCAAGTTCAACATGGATCTTGCTTATAATTAGTATTTTCGAAATCTACGTATTTCGAAATACTATATAATTTGTTTAGTTTATGAATAATTTGATTTAAATATCACAATCTAATAAAAATGAAAATATGACATGTAAATTTTTATGCCTCGGAAAAACGATTTTTGTGGGCTTTGCATAATCATCGCATAATGTTTTAAATTCTCATTTGCATGTAACAAACCTTAAACTTACTTACAGAGCATGAAACGCTCTTTCAGAAAATGTAATACACTTTACATGGAAATGGAATTAAACTACCATAAAGTGCGTTTGCAGTTTGTGCCAAACAATTTTTATAGTGTCATAATTACTTTTGAATAATATAAGAAGTTATACTTTCCAGGTTCTACATGAAATACTGAAAAATTTTACAGTAATTTTTAATTAATTCACAGTGAAATGATACGTAGTGAATTAAGAGTTATTTAACCTTGAGTAAGTAATAAATTAGTAATTAGCACATGTCAAATCTCAATTCTCAACTGAACTCTCCAAAATACTTCTTTATAGATATTTTTCATCGCATGACATAACAGGAACGTGAAACTCGGAGTCTTGACGTCTTGAGACGAGAAATGTGGAAAAGTATTGAAGTACGACCGCGTCATCTGCTAAGAAATAATACAGGCATTTACTTTGTTGTCAGCCAAGGCGCGGCAATATTAACCATTTCAATCTTATTGCATGTGTAAATAAAGTAATTTTATTTCAGCTCACTGAGAAATTCTAAAATTCGAACAAACTAATCAAAAATTCTTCTAATTAATTGTAATTAACTAAACCGACAGGTTGCCTTCACAAGTGAAGATCATGGCAGCCAGCGTTAACAGACAACAGGTACTAGTATTGAATATTATTACATATTAAAAATCGGGTACTTGCGTACATTACATGTGAGATATTACTATAGGCTGTCGGTTCTTCTGTTAAACATTAAACAGAAGGGCAAAGGTCGCTGATTAAGGTCCAGTTAAATTCATTTTGAGTTAGTAAATGTATTTATTTGTTATACTTCTTTAGGATTCGAAATTTATCATAAATGTCGTCCTTTCAAAAAATATTCAGTGTTCAAGCCGATCATCTCAGCTCTCCAACAGCTGACAGACACGGTGTAGTAGGACGTACGACGTAGAATTTTCAAATAACAATAACATAGATTTCAAAATGTCAAATATAATTTATATCTAAATGCATTACTTGTAAAGGACTCAAATATTCATGTTTTACACTACATCAAAAATTGTCTATTTATCTAATGTGATTTTGTGTCTGATGCATTTCTGATCATTTTATTTCTGTCAACGAATTATTATGAACCATGAAGGTTTTTAATACTAGTTAAAGACATATAGATTCTTTAAAAATTGAAAATGTGAACAAAGAGAAAAATGCAATTTACAAACTTTATTATTATTTGATTGTATATAAGTGTTCAGCATATAGACGCTATAAAATTACCATCATTTAGAGTGTAGTTAGATAGCTGTTATACTATTAAGCAGTGTTGGTAAATGATAAATCTACGAATCAGCAATACATTCGTCACTGAATATTTATTTATGATTTACCTACAGATTTTGTCGGTGTTTAAGCAACTGCAGCGGACTCGGGAAAAGGTGTTCATTGGTGATAGTAATGCACTAAACTGTGAGTGGTTTAAATCAATTTAAAATAACTTTAGCTAATTTTTCATTGCCTACTCCTTATTATTAGTAAAATATGTACACACTAGACGATTTTTGCTGCCCAAAATATAATAAAGTCCACTGTAGACATGCCTGGGGGAGTTAAGTATAGGAATTATAGAAAACTGACCTAACATTAATGATAGTATATTTGTTCTTGTGGTAATATGATATATAGGTATATGATTCATGATATTTAATTTGATTATATTATACTTTATATGGATATTCGTAGATGTTCGTCAAAAAATCAAAGAAGAATTTGTAAAACATAAAGACATTTGTGATCCGAAGCAAGTTAAAGAACTGTACACTGTCGCACAAGAGTCTGAGGAGTTAATGCGGTCTAAAGTTATACAGGCGGAACAAATCAGACCTAACATTTTTCGTAAGTCACTCACAATTCTCAAATAAGCGAAAATTACTTTGTGTGAACTTAATGTACCTAACTAGTTTTATTAAACTATTTAGGTATTCGAACGGACCATCTTCAAGAGAAATGTGTCAACGCCAGAGAACGATGTGCTAATTGCACCTGCGGTTGGTAGCGGTAGGACTTTGCAAATAACTGTGAGATAAACATTACGATATTAGTATTATAGTTTAGTTCTTCTACATTAAAACCCGCATCGAATAGATAACCAGAGAATCGTACATACTCGCAAAGCCTGTAGTAAAAATGTTTCACTTGTTCAATTTTAGATTTTCTTTATTGTAATGTAATGACTGATGACAACCAAGTAAATAGACCATCAAATAACTTTCTTTTCTTGGAAAAGTCAAATTAAAAAACATGTCAAAACTTTGTAAGAAAAGGAAATGTTAACAAAATAGACTACTAGAACATTGTAATGCTTCTTGAATTACATTAATTAGAAATTCATTCAAGTTGTAAAAAATGTCATTTGCAGTAATAGACAATAGAATTATTGTATAGTTGATGCGCAATTATATATCAAACACTGAGTTTCAAAATTGTCTCATTCATGTTTCCTTCACTGAAATAGGTTGTAAAATTGGCTTACCACATTTATTTTGTAAATCATAAAGTGAACAAGTTGCAAATGGTCTAGTCTAGTCACTGTCTATAAATGTTTTCGATAATAGTGAAAAGTTGTAATAAAAATTAATTTATACATATTATAATTTGCGTATCATTCATTGTAAGTTGTATGATGCTTGCACCAAATCTGTATTCCGTCTCAAATACGCACTACCGCAAGAAAATAAGTTTTAAACCTAAATAAGTAATATAACACTATATAAAAATACAATAACATCTCAAACAAATAAGTACCTCTAGAATTTTTGATACTTTTATTAACACGCAGCTCACGACATTTGTTATTGCATTGCTACTATCCAATTTCTGCTGAACAAGGAAGTTGTAAACCAATTTACGTGAAAAATAGTTGAGCCATGTAGTCATCTTAATTTTCTTAATACACGCGTGTGGAAGAAAGCCAAGAGCGAACTAAACACGTATAATATACATTTATGACAGATAGACAATTTTTTTAGACTACTGCTGAACACAAGTATCATGTCGAGCTTCGAGCGTGCTCTTTCGTAGGTTTCATGTTTCAACCTTATTAATACTAATTGTTATATGAAATAGATCAGATTTTTATGGTTGAGTAGTAATAAACATTACATTCGTACAAGTCATTTGTTTATTTGACCGCGTGTCACTTTCAAGTGTTTCAAGTTTCAACAAGGCTGGCAATTTAAATATGTCCATAGTTATGTAGGTACCATTGAACAGATTTTACCCTAAGAACATTAGAAGAGTTGTTACAGGTTGTTGCATTGTTTATATACGAATTCCTTTATTTCTAAGCTTATAGGTTTGTAAGCGCTTCAATACTGCACTGATGAGAACAGCAATATTATATTCGTAGAGAAGTCAAGCACACAATAATGGCTGTTGAATTTACTTTAAAATATTGATGTGACATGCATTTTGCTTTAAGTTTAATTCAGTTGTCAAATTAAAAAGTTTGTCCAGTATGCACAAATACCTACTTGAACGAACAAGTCCTTAGTAAATCGTTCGGAGTTTCAATGTTTTCCCAATTTTTTACATGTGCTGTGGTTTTAGGCCTCGTTGCATCTAGTAAGTAAAAAATATTTTTATAATAAATTCTCTAATTTTTCTAATTTTTTTTAGTTAACAAGTGAAATTGACGTTGTTAATATTCTGTAGTAACTAATAATTTGTTTTTACGCAGTGGATATTGAAGAATCTTTTCATGGACTGGAACATCATGAACGCATAAATCAGCTTTCTAAACTATCAATATCGTGTTACAACTGTGTAATATCTGGAAATCATTGGCTTCTATATGCGAATTTAACAGAAAGTTGTGAACCTGACGAGCAGATTGCAATTGGATTGCCAAATATTTTTATATTCAGCTTTCACAGTTACAGTTGCATGGAAATGTTTGATTACTTTGATCCATTGGATGACAAGGCGGACGAGATTGCACAGACGATACATCATTTATTGAAATCGAGAACAATTTTCATTGGTAATACATTTTAATATACTTGCTACTAGTTATTTATTAGTGTTCAAAATTTATGTAAGCATAATCAACCCAGCGTTGGTATTGTATCGTTGCTTGTATTTTTCCCAACTTAATTTGTCCTAAAGTAGGTTCATACTCAAGTTAAATGATTTCGCAACAAAATTATTTATTTTTCAGGCATATTTCTTGTGCTGATATGTATCGGACTTTTAGTTGGAGGTTTGGCTCAGACACCTTTAGTAATCCGCTCTAACCCTAAGCATTTTATGGCTCTTAATGATGCAGACAGCAAAGGTGTAACTTTTCGTAATGGAGAATCGTTTGAAAATCAGGAGCAATTAGAATTACTGTTGTCGGAAGAAGCTATCGAGCTAACCGCTGTTTGCATTCATCCCGTTCCAAAAGGCCTTCACGTTTAAAGTTTAAAAATTCTCAGTTTAACATAATGGCTTAATTTAGTAAAGCTTCTATGTTCAACTATTAGCGTAAATCCTACTTATTACATGTATAAGCAAGTTTTACGTGTATTGCGTTCAAGGTATATTGATAATAATAATTATTATTATGTTCAGAGTTATGTTGTTTATATTGCTCTATAAAAATCTATAAGGAAAAATTACACTTTTTTATCTTTCTTTTCCGTATGTACATTTGTAGTATGTAATACAATAATGTATGATATTCCTATATAGTTGTAACATTCTTTCACATAAGTCAACACTTTGTATTGTTCTACAGTAACAATTATGAACCCTTTTGTAATAGTGTAATTTCCTAATTAGGATTATAATTATATAGGTAATATTTGGAAGGCGAGACATTTTAAGATAAACATAGTGTAGTGTAGAATGTCAATTCTTTTTGTACAATCAATAAAAACGTCGTAAACAAAAGCCATAATAATAATATGTAGTTAATGTTACGCCTTTATTCCTAATTACAAAAGACAGTGTAGGTTTGGCTCAGTCAGCAGTTAGCAGATGCGATATATAAGGCACAAAATAAAGTGAACCTGGGTTAGACTCATAGGACATTGCACTTGAAGAGTCAACTGCTACACTCGTACAAGTATCGAGTTGCCTCAACCTCTCGTCTGTCTACTGTGTCTACCATCAAATGTACAGCACACACAAACTACACATACACTATTTTATTTTATACATAGAGACTACGTGTAGATAGTAAAGTTTCTTCAGAACGGACAAATATCCGTGTAGTAAAGTAACTCTCTTATCTGCGAAACTACAACATCGTATCGTAACGTAAGTGAGGAAAGAAGAAGAGTGATCTTAAAAGTATTAAAAATGTACATAGATAAAGTCTTAGGAGTTGTAAGGGAAAAGGTGTAGTCCTATGTGTAGTTGTTGAACCGAGCGGAGTGTAGAGCCAAAGTCGCGATGTTGCGTTAGTTTTATGCATTGGAGGTTGTTGCAATTGTAGTAATGTAAAAAGTAATATGAGTGTAGCATGAACATTTGCATCGCTTGCAAAGCATACACATTTCTAGTCCAGCAGAAGTGAAGTGAGACCAGTGAGACGTATCATAATATGCATATTATACGAAAGAAGAATGTAAAACTGGTTTATAAATAATGCATGTGCACCTTTCGGTCCTATTCCATGGGGTAAACTTATATATGCAAGTAGACCACAAGCCAATGATAATACCTACACCCATTATTACCTACACGTTCCTTAGTAAGTCTCATAAAATGTTGTTGCTATTACAAACTAGGAAATAGAAGATGTCCTGTCTTGTGTACGCTTTGTACTGTGAAGTATAAAATCATCGTATAAAATGTCTGGTGCGGGTAAGGAGGAAGAATGTTTAATTTTATAAGCTTACTATGCACATAAAAATAAGCAACCAAAAGGGAAACAACAAAACTCTACACGTTAGACTAAACAAAGACAAATAAGACATATATGTGTTACAGTTATTGATAATACCACTATAGTGAAATACTCACTAGTTTTTCATTGAAGAAAGGAACACTAGTGCTTGTGATTTATTGTGATCTGTATAAATTTATTTTAAAAATATAATGGACATGCAGAAAATAAATGTAAGCTGCATACGACATGAACTACTCAAGGAGACAATTTTTCAATTTTCATTTTTTGCTTTTCCTATGTGAGTTTTTCAGGAAATGTCAACTACTGTACTGTAAACGAACCAAGTGCATGTGGTACTTACTATAACAGTAAAAGGCAAAAGGTATAGACTTGCACTTGCAGTATAAAGATTAATTTTAGTAAATATTTTGCTTATGGGTATACATTATGTAGTACTAATACTACATACCAAAGAAATTCTGAAAATATTTTAAATATTTTTCAGCAACTAACTTTAGTTTAACATTTTCTTTTCTATATATTTACCATCTGCCAACAAATGTGAATTTAAAAAAAAGTTATTTAGATATTTGCGTTTGCTTTTCTATGCTTCATTTCAAAATACTTTTCTGACTTCGTCGAAATATAAACATGCAATTAAAAAATTGCTAAATTTAAAGTACGTAGATATGAGTATTTAAATGTAAATCGGTTTACTTTGGCAAGTCAGTATAAAGTAGGTACAATCATCGTTCACATTCTAGTGACTTTTCAAACATACTAGTTATGCAAAATGCCTTCAACACAACATAAAGTAATGCTATAAACTCCTCTGAATTGTATTTTATTGCCATTTTTAGCACACACTTCATAAAGAATTATAAGAGAGACATTTATAAGTGAAATAAGTAAACCCCTGGAATTCTTAATTGCAAAATGATGTGAAGCAACTGAAGTCTGCAGGACTAAAGATTATAATAAAACCTGAGTAAAACTAACAAAGAAAGTTTGGGAACTGAAATAAGGTTAATCAACCTTTGTTTTGAGTATGTAGAATATTATTGATAGATAATTGGTATTATATTCTCCTTAATAGTAGGCAACCTATCGGTCGTTACGATTTAATGGATGCTACAATCAACTTCTCGCTACAACTATGATACCTACTCTATAGCACTCATATTATAATCTTGTTTGGTTAGAAGAGTTACAATAATATGAAGTTCTAGTAGTATGTAGTACTCTGTAAGTCAAATCTTTCCAAACTCTTTAGTTGTGATGTACTAACCAGATGTGTGTATAATATAATAAGGAAGGGTATTGTTGTACGAAGTATTCCTTGTACATAGAATGATTCTTATACAAGTATCGCTATCTGAGTATTAAAGGTGCACAGAACTGCAGAGCAATGTGCTACTACTACTCCTAGGATTATTATGTAACTTTACTACCTTGCTTGGTAAGCAAAGCAAGCAGCATGTAAAGTCATAATAATATTATACGTTTTTCTCTCCAACATGCCTGTACACACAACACACACTTGGAAATAAGAAAGCCTTTACACACAGACCGTGCCTGTTTTACCTGTTAGTGAATGTTTGTATGTGCATTTTGTGTGTATGAAGTAAATGGAGATTGTTATTCTCCGCTGCACTCGTCCATGCCTGAGCCCTGATGAGAGAGTGTAGTTTATACAGGAGAATAAAATGTATCTAAATATTAAATCTAAACCGAATGAAATGAATGTTGTATCGTATCCTTTAGCAAAGTGAAGCAACAGGACTCTCTGCTGCCTAAAGCAACACACAGTGAGACTGCTACAGAAGAACAAGTCTATCAGGACTTGAATTTGACTTTACGAACATTTTACAATAACATGCTGCTGCTACATGAGGCTAGGTATGTTTTATTTAACGCTACAGGCGATATGGAACAATGGGAAGGAAGCAATGAGCATTTTTTGCGCATAAGTTACCAACACACACAATTCCACTACCAGTAAAACGAAACTAAACTAAATTGCGTCTGAGGAGAACTGAGGAGGATGCAACAGCAAAGCAACACACACTAAGTCAGGTAAAGGACTCTTGCAGAACAGAATAATAATAATATCATCGTAGTCTCGTCGTCGTTGTGAGTACCGTTTCTCTCTCTTTCTTTTTATATGGTTTAGTAAAAGGTGAAGTTAAATCAACTACGTTTACTTTCAAACTTTTTTCTTCAAAAACCAAACAAGACTCACACAGAAGAAATCGAAGAGTCAAGTTAGTCACCGTGGTGTGACTGCATGAGTCTTTTTTCTTGTGAATCATTTAGAATTAAAGAAGAAAAAATAATATTTGTAGTGTAAGTAAAGTACTTACTATTATAACGTAGCTGCAACCTTCAGTGCGAATATAAAACAAGGAGGTACGCGGTACACCTACCTACGAGGATAATATTTTATATTCTTATATACAAATATATACGTGGTCCTGTTTGTGTTTTACGTGGTAGAGACAGATTCTGCATAATATACTAAAGCTGAATTGACTCACTGCGATTATTTAGTGGAGGTATAAAGTAGTTGTATAGCTGTGTATGTGGAAATTGTGTCATCGTTTGATGGTGGTTACTGGTGAGTTGAGTTGAGGGTGAGAATAATCCAAGTTAATCAACCAAGCAACAGTATTAAAAGAACAGATACTCAACCACTTTGCTTTAACTGTTCCCTTTATGTAAGGAATTGCAAGTTCATATCATTTTACATTGTATGTACATTGCGTGTGCTATATGCATGTATGTGTGTGAAGGAATATAATATAATATTATTATTATTGTACTTATATTAATAGCAATAACAATAATATTAAATTTCTTGTGCACTACTGTTGTGTTTGACATTTTGGTTCTTTCCTGTTTTTAAGCTACAACGTAAGATACTAATACAACGTAAGCCAATGCCAAACGTAGCACACGTATGATACGTAAGCAAATACTGACTGTGAAGTGGTGTGAGACATTAATAGTGACTTGGACCAGATTGGGAAATGAATCGGACGTAAATTACACATGCAAAGGAAATTGCGGTTTAGTTTTATATGGTTTTCATTAACTCATATAGAGACTAATGCTTAAGACTAACCCGAAAATACCAGAAGGATAATTAGACTGAACTGAAACCAACTAACAAGTGAAAAAAATATTGCGAACAAAGGAAAACAATTGTGTTCATCAACAGTGAATTTAAATTTAAAGAGAAAAGTGACTTAATAATTGTGAAAAACCGATATTAACATTACCGAAGTGTTATATAGTGACAAATAAAGAAGAACTGTCAAAGTCGGATTTACTAATTAAAAAATAAAGATGGCCAGAAGGAGTTATTTGTGGTATTCCATTGTCGTCAGAAGTTTAACAGCCATTACTGCAGTAAGAATTAATTCATTTTATTTTTGGTCTTTGTTTAAGTTTCTACAATTTCTGGATGAATAATAATATAGTTTACTTACGAAATTAACACAGAACTGATATTTCAAGAAATAGGAAAAATCCTTTTTCTGCATATTTCCTACCCAACCCATTAATACAACTCAGACAGCACATCAGTGCAGTATATTATCAGCAACACTCCCTTTCGTTGAATTCCCCATTAAAGTAATTACCTTGAAACTTCAGTATTTTTCAATATTTTTTCAATTCCGATGTACAAGATGCCGTAAAACTTACCACACTACTAGCATCATACAATTTTTCCTGTCCCTGTTAAACAGCCATAAAACTAGAGGCATAGACTATAGACATGGACATGACATACATGCAGTTAATGTTGAATTCAATTCAAATATGTAATTTTAATCTTGATTGTCATGAAATTTAAAGATTATGTAAGATTTCATTAAAAATGAGGTTTAGATGTGCAAAGATATATCTCAAAAAGTTGCAATTAGCATAATAATGGCATTTCTCACAGGCCTTGTTATTCATACCACCATTAGATTATTCAAATACACAAAATAATTATGTGTACGCGTAAAAAGAGATACGTATCACATAGACAAGTATCTGTATCTGCACATTTATTGTATAGAAATGACAATGTGCTGCACATCTACATGATCTACAGCAGAATATGATAAGCTTTGTAGGTATTTGTGTTTGATGTTTGTAGTATAAGTTGAGAAATTATAATTTTACTTCAAAATCTTGTGGACTTTTGCATAATTACCTAATGGATCAACTAAAATGAAGCATTAGAGTTTAAAATGTTAAATGTTTAATTGCAAACTTGTAATTTATTGGTTTAATGAATATTTTGTGATTTAGGCTTTGTCAGTAGCAGTAATGGTTGTGAGCGCTTACACTCTGGCTCGATTTCTGACTGATGAACGAGAAATCAATAAACATCAACTAGACCTTGGTAAATCAATCGAATTATCTGATGTATCGACAGAGTCTCCAGTTACTTCGGAGTCAGATGGACACAAGTTATACTCAACCGTTTTCCTAGCTTGTCTTGGAGTCGCGATTTTTGCTGGATTCTTGCAACTTGTTGCATCTTTAAATGCACTTTGCAGTTGCTCAAAGGTAAATGTCTTCATAACCAATAAAATCCATTTTTATTTATACATGGACCAGTATTTTCTTAAGCACAGGCAGGTATACACCTTCCTTACTATTAAGACTAGGACCAGTTAACATTACCAACTGAGTGCGCTCTCCACATATTTTAGTAAAAAATTAATGTTAATTAGACCGCACTGACTGCAGTGTTTCCTTAGGCAGTACGGGATATACATACGAAGGTGAAATGCATATGTATTTATAAATGAATGTAAGCAGAACCATTAGTTTTAAATATCTTAAGAATTTAACCCTTAAATGTTATAACAAATTATTAAGGTGTCTTCAACCATACATATATCGTTACAGTTACAGCACAATATAAATCCATAGAAGTGTTCAAAAATCGTTGAAAAATTCAAATTTCAGATTTCTAAATGTGTTAATTTGAAAATAACACTCTTACATGTTAATAATTACTTAGAATTAGCGAATCTAACTAATATTTATTTATATTCAGGAATAGGAATTCAGGAAGCAAATTCGAAAGCACAAATGTTATTGCTAAACAGGTTGTGGCTGATTTTCTGAATGAGATTAAATAACTCTAAAGAATCTATTTTCATGCTCCGAGCGATGTAGCTTATACAAGTCTATTAGTAGGTATTTATAAAGCTGTGATGCAAAAATTTGCGTAAATTGTTTTTGGATAAGTATATTAACGTGGTAATTATATAACAATTAAGTTTTCTCATAATTTTTAATGTGTGTTGATTACAGAACGTTGGTGGTCGTGTGCAAACGTGGTTGATAATAAATGTCATCTCATTTTTGCTTCTGGTTCTGTGCTTTATTCTTCCATTCAGTTTCCACCCAAATAAAAACGACACAAGAGGATTTTCAGAATTCGGCTCAGAACTTTTGGAACATTTCGGAAAGCTCAAAACAATCATCGATGACACAAATAAGGATGAAATACTTTTAGCGAATTTGTACAGTTATACACTTCTGGCAAATAATCTCATCGTATTGTGCTTCATGATTTTGTTAGGATGCTGTCTGCGATGTGGAGAATATGCCTACGAGTCGGTTTACTAAATCACTCGAAGTGAAAATTATTTTACAATTGTGACAGGCAAACGCTAAATTATTGTCAATCAATGAAAAAGTAACTTCGATTTATTTATTAGTTGTGTTGTAATCAACTACCTGCAGTACATTTATACATTATAAATAAATAAGTACACATACTTTGCATAATCCTTCCTAGACATCTTATTGTTTCTGTTACAAATGTAAGTTAGAATTTAGTTGAGACTCCATTATGCTTTAAATGTCATTGTAATGTATTTGTGTAAGAACGAATATTGTTTGTGTATTCTTAATGTAGAACAATAATATTATTTATAGGTTTAGCTTATATTTATAATGTCTTTTTGTAGGTGGTTTGATATTTACCTATAGTATTCTAGTAAAGATGTAGAAATAAGCATTTCACATGCTAATCTGCAATCAAAAATTACAATGAGCATAAAACATTTCGAAAATTGTACTACTCTGTACTTTGTATTCACAAATACAAATACATCTCTAGTTAGATCAATTTATAAAATATAAATAGGTAAGCATTATATGTACAGATTGCTTTACATTCTTAGTTTTAAAAGTAGCAATTATTTTATGAGTTAGTAGTTTTAGTTCATAATGTGTCCATGTGCAAGTATACATGTAATTGTCTCCAAATGTATTGTCTATATCAGTACACACTATCGTACATACATACAATCATGAATTTCGCTTCATTTTGTGGCATTGCTTAGAAAGATAATATTATTCATTGTAGTACGAATGATATAACATCAGTAAATCATATTTTTGAATCTCTAATTTCTACTTGAAATTATAAGTCATGTATTACTACCTACGAATTACTAAGCAAATAGAGCTTGGATTCCTGCTTGTGCGTTTTATATAGCATGGGTACTTATTTAGAAAAAGTCCTACATTGCACTTTGAATGGAAAAATACATTTCGTATCATGTAATGCGTTGAATGCGAAAGTTCTTTGATTTGAAAAATCAAGAAAACCACACAGCTTACATATTACAGGAGAATACATTTATGCTTTTATCAGTATACTGTGTATGTACATGAAGTACTACATGTATTAGTATATACGATTAATACGATAACACAGTAGATATGTAAACAAAAGAAATCTGTAAGCATTAAATATACATAACGAAGTAAAGGCTATTGTTTCTGTTACGAATCATGATTCACAACTATTGAGCACCATTTACAGGCTCGCAAACAAACCCTCACGGACTAAGACTACTATTTGTAAATCTACACACTCTAAAAATCGTATAATTGTTGTTTACTACTAGTAGTGTGTTTAGTTTCTTTATTTATGTATTAATGTTGATGTAAACTTAATTTTTCTACATTTTAATTATTGTGTGTGAAAATGAATATAGAATGCAATTTGTTCAACAATAAAAGATGTCTTTTAGTAAAAAAGCACTTACAATTAAAATAACTAATCGAATCAGCATAGGCAATAATTATAAATTCATTTATTTGCAAGGACATATCTAT
>JABASD010004329.1:0-15956 GCA_019776165.1 Pogonognathellus flavescens
GTGATAATCGCTTCGTGCTCAGCTTCTGATCTGATGGGTTCCTGATCACTCTGATCATCAATTGCTGATCTTTCGGGGAACATCTGATAGGTGTGTGTCTACTGGGATATGTTGGTGTGATATACAAAATATACAATATGCAAAAAACAGAATAACCGAAGTTGTATGTAACCGAAGTAAATTTACATTGTAACTGCAAAGTGAATCTGTAGTAATCAAATTATCCTCTTCTTCGTTGGTAGATGCAAATGGATATATTTTCTTGTCGCGACCTTTATTTGGTTTTATTTCCTTTCTACGACCAAACTGAAAAAAAATTAAAAAAAATGTTTAATTAAATGTGTGTGAACACCGTCACTGGTTTTACTGATTACCACCTACGATTTCTAATTATGACCACCAATTGATTCAATTAATAAGTTGTTATTAATGGAGTCAATTAATCCGTAACAAATTAATCGTTAAATATTGATTCATTAAGACACTGCACTATTTGAAATATCCTTAAAACATCCGTAGCCGTGAAATGGAGCAAATTTAAAAGCATTATCTACTAAAGGTATGAAGCAACGTGTTGTAAGTATTGTACTCTTGATGAGTTATGTGACATGAGATCAAAGGCAGTGGAAAATGTCAAAATGTGTGTATTAGGTTTTCTTTCGTGGAAAGTATCAGGTGAATTAACGAATTCATGATCATAACAACGTTGAAATGCGATTCGATTTAGGCAAAATCAAATCCAAATTTAGATCGAAAAAGTTAAAGTAATATAACATTAATATTCAAGTAAATTCTAGTAAGTTGTGGCAATGTCTTAAATCATTCTTCCTAAGAACTATAATCTATAAATTGTCGTGTTGATATTATTATAATTATAATAATTATAATTACAAGGACAATTATAATTACAATGCACTGCATAAACTATTACGATAATTTGCAAATATTACTGTCTTCTGTTCGTGTCTTTTGATCTAAATCTGGCTGTTAATTATTCCTGTAGAGATTATAAGAGTAAAAAATAAGAATACACCTTGCTTATAGAAATTGGGATAGTGACAAATGAACTGTCATCACCGGTGTCATCTGTTGATGAACTACTATTCCGTTTTCTTGTGTTATGGCATAGATTAATAACACTCATGTACAGTTTGACCAGTTGACTTTGGAATTCTTCGTGCAGAACGCAGTGTAAAACAAAAATCACAATACCCTGTTACAAAATATACATTATCAAATTTCATTCAAGTGTTATAAATAATTGGAATTTTTAAAGTACTATATACCTGAGATGCGTTTAAAACCGTAAACACGTAGGCAATGAAATGATACTTTTCAGTATCCATGAGTGTGAAAAATCCCACCGTCCATGTAATTCCTAAGGAAAACGACAATGCAAAAGAACCAATGACGGATTTCCTATAACAATAAAATAGTTTGGTAGTTCAGAATATAAATCGCACATACTTTTAAATACAACGTTTTAAAGTCAATTTTTCTGTAACAAATACCTGTTGCTTGAACGAGTTTGGTAATTTAATTTATTTCTTATGCGTCGCAATTTTCGCAGTACAATTACCATTACAATACAATTTCCCTACAATTAAAATAATGGTACTTAAACCAAACATTATATGTCAGTAAAATCGTATACTAGTCAATATTTTGCTAAATATGTTCTTACCCAGAGTATGATACCCACTGGAACCATAAAAGCCCAAACAAAGTCCCCGTTAAGCCAGCAACTATAAATCAAAATAAAATTGGATGACTAAATACAGACAGTTGTTGCATTTTTATAGCTACGTTGTTTATGATTGTCGCTCTGATACATAATAACGAGCTTTTACAAATAAACTCTAATTTTAAATGTAATAGTGCTAAGTACATTTATATAATTGAGATGTGTCTTACTATTTATCTCGTGTGTAAGGTTCTGCGCCAACTCCAAATCCGATGGCAATAGTTATGCTCACAGGAATTATTGGGTAAGTGTAAGCTCCGACGGTATAACGTAGCATGTAATGTATACCTGAGTTAAACACGGTAACAACCATTCGATAGAGATAGTGACCTTGAACAGCCATCCAACCAAATGCCACAAGAAACACGTAATGTGTCAATATACCCACTAGACGACAATATGTCTGAAAAGTATTAAAGTTTTTAATTAGCTGTCGTTAGCTCAAGTATCCCACTTTATCTAAAGCGTTGTATATAAATAATATTTGGCGTAACAGAGTTCCGTAGAGCATTTTTCTAGATTCCCTTCATTTTCTGATTCCTTTAACGGTTTAAAAGTTGAAAAAAATGAAATGAAAAATATTAATGATACCAGAGGCATACACTAACCCTCTTAACTGAAAAATCTGCTCTAAACTCACAAAACCGTTCCAGACTAAAAAACACGCTTCAAATTAAAGAAACCACTCTAACACAAAAACTCGGCATTCGGAACTCTGATGAATTTCAGTATAATACCATGCTATTCTTCGATTTTCAGTGGATTGATGACATGATGGTCTTTGCCGTGATTACATATGTATGTTCAAAACAGAAATGAAAACTACAACATTGTTATAATAAAATTGACGGTTTTTACCTCTGACAAACAAAAATATTCTCTGTCCACAAGAAATACCAATAGAAGGTTACCAACAATTAAGTTAATGCATATGTGAGTGATAATTGTTTTGCGCTCTTCGTTTAGAATATTTAACCAATGAATGCACACTATAGTTGCAAATAGACAAATAATCGATCCAGAGCATAATATCAGAGTGAGAACTTCTAGACCCCTCTCATTGTCCTAAAATTATATTTGTAATTACAGCATTGAGAACAAAATGAGAAATAAAACATAACTTCATACAAATACATGTATTTGTTGAAAGTAAAAACGGGCCAATTATAATTTACAGAATAAACAAAGTTGTACAGAAGCTTACTATGATGTTGTACACATCCGTGAGAACCGCAAAAGCCGTAAGATGGTTGCATTTACACACAGTGTGATAAGAAGTAGAACGACTGGATATTTTCACACAACCATCGGTTGACCACGTCCTAATATACAGTTTTAATACATTATGAAAATCAACATTCGTTGTAAACTTAGGACAATATAAAAAATAACAATTTGTATAAATTTGCTCACAAATTTTTCGTATCCCAATATGCGCATTGCGTTGTTTCGATGCAACGGTTTTTCACATGTGTGTTACTACTTAGTTTTATTTCGACATCAATTTCTGCGTAAACAAAAGTTTTCCACCCAACTTTAGAAACAATGTTTAGTTTCGCATAGAATAAAAATTGCAGAATTTCAAATTGGCTATATATTGCTATTCAGCCGCATTTAACTAACAAGTCTTTTCAAATAACAATTTCAAAAATTAAGCTTATGTCAGATAACTCCCAAGGTACGCTTATTTTCATGATTTTACATTTGTAGTTTTTAGAGTTGTTATACAAATTTTGAAAATGAAAATTGAACATGAAAACGGTCAAGAATTAGTCCAAATGCGCAATTGCGTGCATTTTGCAATTTGAAAAATTTATGTGTCTCAATGTTTTTTGCATTTTATATTTTGAGACCTGTTAGGGTGAAAGTATTTTGAACCGTAAAATATTTTGAGCTTTGCATAGTATTTTGCATTAAAAATATTTGTTTACAGTCCGAAGCTAAACCCCATTTTTCAACTTTATACCTCCTTATTTTCTGCAAGGGATACACCATTTGAAAAAGCAACTGTTTATGTTTATTTTCTTAATATGAGCAGTGTAGTCAATTTCAATTCAATGTGGATGTTACTGACATTCCTAAATCATCCTGATTCATAATCAGATTCCTTTAATTATCGTGGGAACAGACGGGCAGACGACCAAACAGACGTAAAACCCATTATCATAAAGGAAACTTTGTTTTTTAATAATCATTAAACGTTCTTTCTGAAAATGTCAGGTCTCTGTAATTACCTCATATCATGAGCATATTATAATTCGGAGGTGTCAAAGTTGAAAACCGATTTGTTTAAAGCAGTTATTGCTAACATACAAACAGTTTTAATTTCGAAATTTCAAAGTTTGAATTTTTTATAATATTATCTTTAATCTTTGAGCGAATATTCCGATTTGACTTCTGTAATTTATTTGAACGGTACTTTTCAACTTATGTTTTGCACATTTATACCTGATGAGGATGATAGAAAACGTGAAATTATTTCATTCTATGGAATAGAGCGACGTTATACAGATAAAATTATACTATCAATCGTTGATGTTTTAATTAATACCATTTTTAGGAAGCCAAATGTGAGTAGCAGTATTACCAGACGAAACATTTCCTGTGGCTGAATTCAACGCGGTAAGGGATATTATTTGGCTTTCAATAACTTCAGTTTTGTTTGTTTCGGGCTTTGGTAACCTAGGTTTATCAACGACAAAAATATTGAGAAAATGATGCATTGTTATAGCAGTGAAATTAATAAAAAACTGAGATAGCGACATACGTATTTTTGCTAGCCGGTAGGAGTGTATCCATATAGGAAGAGTTAATTAATATTCCAACGTAATAATTATTTTCACTTGGCGCATCCATAACATCATCACTTCTTCCAGTTTCCGAATTCTGAAGTATTTTAATGTACGCTGAATCTGAGTTTTGAGGAAATACTATGCTACTTTCTGTTTCACCGGTTACATTTTGAGCAAAAAGTGTCACGACAAATCCGTCTCTGTCCTCATCGATTGGATGAATGGTATAATCTGTATCGGTAATATTCACGCTTTTTTCACTGTATTCCTGAGCAAAATTAAAAAGGATGTCTTCTATCGAAGACATCAGAGCTGTGGCTTCTTTTGATCTAGAAAACTGTAAATGATTTTCAAAGTTTAAATAAATTTGGATGTGATGGTCACAGTGTCCTATCTATATAACCTGCTATGCCAGAAGAGGAAAAGAACAATGTGTAAAATCCCAACGATACATTTTTTGACGTTCTACGTCGAATTAATGTTAAAATGATATCGTGGTCATCAAAAGTCCCCAGATAATGAAAAATAAAACTTGTGCGAATTCCCTAGAACATTATCTTTAAGCGAAAGAAAAATGCAGATTTGTGTGTTACCGAATCTAATTGACTCCAAGGTGGTTCATTAGCTATCAGTTGCCCTGTAACTATTATAGCATCTTCGACAGCATTTCTGCGTTCATTGTCAGTAAGTATTACTGAAGACGTGTTACTTCTGCTCAGATTTTGAGCTAATTCATTGATAATTTTGATTTCATGACCAAAATATTTCGCGTGATTTGTGATGTTTTTATTCGTTACCAACTTCCTTAGCTGCTTCAATATTTCAGCCGGTTCTTTTCCGTTTGTCTCAAAATCGGTCTGAAACATTTATAATACTTTTGATGTTATTTTCATTTACAATTGCACCTACATTATGTTTATAAAATGAAGCGGGCGATGGTGAATGATTACAACGCACTCCTCATTAATTAGTTTCTTTAATTAATAATATTATTTACCATCATATCCATCAGGGCAGTAGTAGTGCAATTTGTATAATTAGGTTCATCATTCACGAATTTTCCTTGGAGTGAACACTGCCATGTAGACCAACCAGTCGAGTTCAAAAATGAAGTAATGGGGCATTTCGCTGTTTTTAATTCGCGAAGATTAGCTATCCATTCGGTGCCAAAATTATCTGTGGCGATGCACTTAGTCATTGGCGTAATATATTTTTCGATATCTGTCCCGTATACTATACGATATGTTAAGTTAAGGTGCTTATTGAAAGTGTTTTTATCGCATTGTGAACTGTCACTCGAGCACCGCCCGCATTTTTCGAACTTTTGTGTGTGAAAAGTCTGCAAGTCGTTTATGCAATGACATAATCCAATATCGTCATAGTAACCAGAAACAACCGATTGGACAGCATATTTTGGAAATTCCACATATTCGTGGGTCAATTTGTAAATATTTGGATTTCTGCAATATTTTAAACACAGTTTTGGATTGTAATTTGCTCCGGGAACGTATGCATTTAAAACCTGTAAAATGTTGGATAATTCTTTGTTTGGTTTTTTTGTTTTATAATCCCTACTCATACACAATTGACCTTGTCTATCAAATTTAGTAATACAATCATCTGTAGTGCAAGCTGTAAAGTTAAAGTCCACAATCTCATATGTGTAACTTTCACTCAATTCGTTGTACCATAACATTTCATCCTTAAGTAAAAGTTCCGTTGATTTTTGCAAGAAGGAATTGTCATTTTTACAATAAACTGCGAAAACGAAAGTACCACCAAGAATGTAGTTTCCTGCCAAAAACGTCTCATTGCAATGGGCATCTGAAACACGGTACAAGGTAGTGTCCACATCATGGGTTGGAAGACTGATGCATATACAGGATCGATGCTGGACAGCGATTAGATTTATATTTTTTTCCGTAAAGTGAGACAGATACCTCTAAAAACAATAATAGTAAAAGTAGATAAGCACTTTCAAATAAAATTCTAGGATTTTTAGTGTTACTTTACTTACTGTGCAAGCTGAAAAACATTTTTCTAATGCATCTATTTGAGGATATAAAATAACTTTGGAGTAAGCTTTCCGTATGAAAGAGCCGAAATTATTCCTTGAATAACAGCCACTGTAATGATACGCACCAATAGACAATGTGCGACCGTCAGTCACATTATTTTGCGCAGCGATATTTCTCACTGTTAAACACAGCACAAAAACTAGAAGACAAATCCTGCTTTGCCTCATATTTCCTTTGGATTAAAAATGCATTAAAATGCTAATTGTGTGAGATAATGTGATTTTTGAAAAATGAAATCAGAAAGACTTCAAAAATTAAAACAAAAGTTAAGCAACTATATATGTTAAATTATGCCGTTTAGTGTTATGCGTAATTGAATAATGTTTGCAACCTATATAGGTTAAAAATAATCGTTGATAAGTGTTTCAGTTTCATCCTAAATGGATAAAGCACCAATAGATAAAAGTATAAAATAAATAACAGAGCTGTACCAAATACGTGGACGACAAAACACTTCAAATCATGAGAAGAGAGAAATGCTTTTAAAAAACCGACATAGTGCACTTTCAGTTTTGAAAAATACTGAAAAAATAACATCCCTGTTATTTCGAAAATCCCATAAGCCCTCTACTTAATAATTTTATAAGCCATACGTTGGGGATTTTAATTCTTCGTGCGTTCCTCTGGCGAATGTCAACCGCCTAAAATGATATTTCTCTGAGCAGTGAACCTATGATGCTTTGGAAGAAAAGGGACAATGATAACTATAAATGAATTATTCCATTATGGCAGGAGTCGGGTCATACGTTTTAAAAGTTTTTTTAAGGTATAATTTGGTGCTGTCAAATGTATTTAGATTAGTACGTTTCTCTATTTTGAGCCGCAGTATTTGGCCCAGCTCTGAGGGGTATTTAGTATAAAAAATCTGTCAACATGCATTAAAAATGCATTTAATTGTAAACATCAAATATATGTTAATTGGAGTGAGCAAAGTTTACATGCGAGAATATTAAATGTTTACTTGAATATAATGTACAGTAACAATTGTTTATCAGGGAATTTTGTTATCATTTACCTCTGAAGGCCGCATGACGTGCGCAAAGTAATGTTGGAATATATATTAAACCACGATATAATATAGTAGCGAAATTAATTTCCATCAGTTGATGCAATTCCCGGGTGTTTCCGAAGAATCAGGGATTCTCGGGATTTTTCCCGGAAATGTATGTACCGTTTTGAAATAAGAGAAAAATAACCCGGTTAAACACCGCAGTAGCCAAGAAACAAAGCGTACAGTGACTCTGAAATGCGAACTGTGAAAGGATAACATACAAATGGGAAACAGCTCATATATGTTAGCAGTAATATATTTACTATGACTAGTAGATGCATTAAACAATATTATGTCATTAGCGATCTTCAAATACAAATTTAGCGCGGGTAACTTTCAAAGTGTAAATCACATAGCAGCATATAAATTTCAATGCACCGTGTTCTAATTGACCAGTAGATGACGTGTACTAAGTTTGAGGTCAGTATTTCAAAACGTTCTTACGTTATCGTGCAAACAGACGGACGGACAGACAGACGCAAAACCAATTCTCATATAGGAAATTTCATTTATTAATAAAATATGTTTGTGAAGTATCATGATATTAAGTATATCTTTTATTTAATACAAGATTTAATTCACACGAGTATATAAAATTAATTTCTCTATTAATTAAGTTATTGTGAGGAAGGACGGATGGACCCACGAAGAGGTTTGGTATTTCCATCGAGTATTTTCTTCTTTCGTCATTTACGACAGCATTCAGAAATCATGTAAAAACTCTATTTTGGAAGGGGACTGTTGTTGTGACGCAGAGATCACATGTGAAAATTTTTAACGAATTGTGTTAATTCGTTTATCAGTTCGGTCACAGACGAACGACGGACGGACGGACGTTGACACCATTCTTATAAAGTAGATTACGCTATTTAATAATTGGGGCACCTACTTTTATTATAAATAATATTTCCCTATCACCAGGAATTGAGTAATAATCCTCGATTTTGCAACGTTTTTATATTACACAGTATAATAAACGTTTGTATTCCCATATTGGATGCCAAATAATATCTCAAATAATAACTCAAACATTGCTTTCATGCTTATCTTTTATTTTGTTTTTAATTGATACAGCTTGAAGAAGTGAAATCCAACAATAATGGCACATACATATACATTTGGCTGTTTTTGACTTCCACAAAACAATTTATTGCACAAATGTTTACAACTGTTGCAGTTGATAACACAACTTCAGTATTTTTCACACTTTTATATACGCGTTAAAAACTTTTCGCGTTTTATTACTCGGATATCGGTGGTATACGGCTATTACTCACAACTTCGATCCCCCGAGTGATTCAAATGTCAATTCAGTATTCAACATCAAAATTACCAATTAATTTTGAGCAACAAGGACTCAGCAACATACGACAAAAGCGACTACAGCTCAATGTGATTGTTGGAAAATTATTAGTTATGTAATTAGTTTGTGGGGTCTATGGTTTGTGCAGACTCAGTGATTTGTGAGGAATCACAATTATTTAAAAAATAGATTCACTTTTTCGCATATAAAGGAATAGTACTATATTGTTTTACATTTATATACTCTAGTTTTGTTTGACATTCCTTTCTAGTTCTTATTAATAGCTTTTAAGTAAATATAATTAAAGGCCATAAACTAAATAACCACTAATCCACGATGTCTGTGTATTCTACATTTAATATGCTGGTAGCGCTTGTGTTTTTCATAGCGTTATTTTCACCAGGAGTAACAGATCATAAAAACGACATTGGTTGCTTTATAAACGGAGACGTGAGCACCTTTCACGAAATGGATACATCGACTTTGTTAAAGGGCAATGATTTGGACGAGAAGTGTTTGTCAATTTGCAAGGTAAAAAAATTCTGCTCTTTTTAATTTTCTAAACAAACTATTCAAATTTAGCATATCTTACCATTTAAAGATTATTTATATACTGCTAACGAAAAATCTATGCCTATGGATAATAGTGCATAATTCGTGCGTCAACGCAATACAAACCTTGGTGATAAACTTTGGAATGGGTCGGGTTCGGACCCGAACCCGACCCGCAATTTACTTGTTCGACCCGTGTAATTTTTTTTAATTTAAATGGGGCGGATATGGGTCGGATTCTAGACGTGACTAAAACTTTCGGGTGCAGGTCAGCTGCGGGAAAATCTTCAAAAGTAAAGCAAATTAATAAATAGATACCTAGTTGTATTCGTGGAGTGATTGTACCGTTTAAGCATTTTAAATAACTATATTGTAATATGTATTCTCGCTTTTATGGAGAGTGGCCAATTTGAGAATGATAAACCTATTATTCCAACGTATTTTTACCTTTAATACGTGTAGGTATACGCTCAGTTATTCGTTCAGGTTGCATATTTTTCGGATCGGGTTTTTTTCCCGTGAAACTGTTTCAGGATGTGTTCGGTTTCACATTATTTGGGTCGGGTCCCGGTTGGATTAGAAAAATTGTGCCCGTTCCCTTGTCTACTTGAAGGACTACAATAAAGCTAGTTTTCATCTATTCCACATCGACGAATAGTAAGCCGAAAGTTTTGCAAAATGACACAAATAAAAGTTGAATCCCAGCGTAAATAGTTGTTCATGAAATATGCAGGTGACAGAATGTTGGGTCGAATTCGACCATGGGATAATCTGGAAGATAATTGGCATTGACGCCAGTATTATCTTTTGCTGTTTAAGTTTCGGATTAGATTAGGGTCGGACAATGATATTTATTGCAGAGTCAGCGTTTGGAATTTCAAAACATTTTTCTGTTTAAAGTATTTAAAATATATGTATTTAAAAATTGATAAATAAAATGAGCAAGCAAAATTCAAAATAGTGCTCGCGTAGTAATATGATAAAATTCGTAGTTGTCGTTTTTGATACAAATACTTGCCTCCAAAAATATTTGTTCCTGATACAATTGAAAATGATTTTCTAGGGGACGGATGCCAATATTGCCGCTTTCAAATGGGTGGAAGACACCGATCAACTAGGAATGTGTTCTTGCCTCACACTTCGTCCTGAAGCCCAATTGTATAAAGTGTACTGCTGCGAAACAAAAACACAATTGACAAAAACCGACATTGAATACAGAGTTTACAACATATCTCTCAGCAACAAGCAAGTAAACGCTAGTCACTTCAACGCATCACAAAATGACGAATTATGTGATGGCAAATTTCAGGGAATAAATTTCGCTTCTATAAACCTTGTACAAAAAAGTCTCGAAATATATAGTAAGGAAATCGCAATCAAAACCGCATTGGACGATCATAAAAATGTCGTTTTTTGTCAGAATAGTTTGTTTCGTCCTAACAGTGAAGACTACTATCCAGCGACTAAAGTTTTCGACGCTTTTTTCATTCCTGATTCTCAAAGCAAATCCAAATTATGCAAGCTACATTGCGCTTTAAAATCTCGTTATACAAAGCAAATATACGAATATTTTACTGTGACAACTTATTATGACAACAATATAGAATTTTGCGAATGTTCACATAACTCATCAATCATTATATTGAAATTAAAACAATGTTCCGACTGCCAGTCTGATGATTGCGTTGACCTAAACCTCGGCCATGTCACGTACTATATGGGCAGTCCTGCTGTTGAAACGGAAACTCTTTCAAATGAATCTACAAAGATTACTCTTAATTCAAAAGACTTAACCGAATTCACCGAAGGAAGCAGCGTTACAGAAGATGTTAATGTCTTAGAATTCCTCTCGTCAGTATTGTCTCCTGGATCGATTATTTGTCTTGTTGCTACCATATTGCGCTTTCACTGGTTAGAAATAATAAACCAAGAGCCCACAAGGATAGTAAAGCATATCTGCTATAATTTGATCATCGGGAATTGCCTATTGGTTATTCTTGTCGACAGAGAATACCTTTCCTTACTTGGGGTAACGACATACCTTTTAAAAAACAGATATACTATAAGAAACCTTTTTCACATTTTAATATAAACACATTTAAATACACATTTTTAAAATCAATTCTATGTTTGCTATTCAGAGTTTTGGCAGTCTGGCGGAGGTATTGACACACTACGTGTTTCTTGCTGCATTTGGATGGATGGCTGTTCAAACTTTTCATCTTTATCGAATGGTTGTTGACGATCCGAGCGCATGTAAAAATCCAAAAATAAAAAATTATAAAATCGCAGCATATACTTACCCTATACTCCCCATTGGCTTAAAAGTTTTGATTGGTTTTGAGTTTGATGAAGAAACCGATGCAGGAAGCACATAGTAAGAAATAAATACATCTATAATTAATGGATAATTTTAACCTTTCAATTCAACGTTATTCATCAAAAATAAGCACTACAAAACGTTTGAATTTGTTTTTACAGCTTCTGGCTACATGGAGAGTATGTTTGGGAGTTTATGATTCATGTGGTTATAATTCTTTTGGTAAACGTCTGTAGGAGTATTTACGAATATACGCATATATTTCAATTTGAAAGTTTCAACACATTTGGTACATCTTTTATAACTTTAATAAATAGGGAAATAGTATCTTTATACTAACTGTATTGTGGAAATGCAAACGCACAGACAACGATTTAATCAAAAATAATCTGGAAAGTAACAGGTACATTTACTGAAGTCAGAAGACCTACTGTACTAAGCTAAACGTAGGCTGGCGTAGACTCAATAGATTACCTCGTATATGCAAATTAAGATTAGTCACCAAAATACACACACAAATAAATACCTTCTGTCCTATGTTCAGGATTTAGTAAAATAACTATTTTTAATAATAGTTATTATTCTGTTTCCTATTAATTTGCAGATATATTGCTCTTGGTGGGACAAATTTTGATAATAATAAAATGCCTTAAATCAAAAAACAATTGGAAACGAAATCTGAAAATAAAATGACAACGATTAAACAAAATATACGTAATCTTGTCATATTGTTTACTGTTTCACGCATCTATATAATGAATGAAAAACGAAAAATGTATACTAATTCTTGAATGAAAAGGAATCTATCTGGCGTGTGTAATGGAGGATAGTAGTCTTACTTAACATCAACGAGGTAATAGATCGAGTATAATCGAGATATTTGGTCTGGCAGATCTTCTGTACTTCGAAATCTTTATTCCCACCGACTTTACAATTTTGTTTTGTTAATGGAAATAATTTAGACTTATGCTTCAGAGAAATTGTAAATATACTAATTTGAATGTGAAATACGAGAGATTTAGTCAAATGGCTAAAAATTTAATGAATTGTACATATCGAACCTACAAATTCACAATTGCCTGTTAGTTATTGGTACCTCACCCTACTTCTCCACAACAAAAGGATATTAGTAAGATACTAAAATTATTTGAATTATTAAATCATTCAATCAACGAAATTGTGGAGAAATGTGATGGTCAAAACTACGAGTAACCAACTGACAATTGGGCACTTTTAGGTTCGATTCCAACATTCCACTAAATTGTTTAGCTATTTGACCAAATCTGTCTCGTGTCGCATACAAATTTATAACTTTTGTCATACAAAATACATTTTAATTAAGTTGCGCATATTACCCGGTAAAAATTTCCAAACACTGATATCAGTGATATCCTTTTATTTTCAGAAAACCAATAATTGGTTTTTTCGGCTTATCCTTTTTATTGGCACTGACTTGGGCAGTCGGCCTTTTCACTCTTATGGACTCTAGCACTCGGAATTATATGCCTCATGTTTTTACCGCCCTTAATGCTTCTCAGGTATTTGGCCTAAAATGTAGTTATAAATGTTAATAAATGGGAGACAAATTGCTTTGAAATCGGCGTTTTGGTTTTCAGGGTATTTGGATCTTTATTTCACATTGCGTGCTGCAAAATATAAATGACTCGTCAACTAACGTCAATAGTAGTGATGATAATCGTGCATCTACAGCCACCCTACTTGGCGATAATTAGGTAAAATTTTAAATTTGCGTTCATTTACTCATTTTTGTTTATTTATTATTATTGATATATTTTACTGTGAAATGGTAAACTCTAATTATGAGTTGATTTATTAAAAATATTTCATATATTGATTTATAAATGGATATTATATGATTCATGATTCAGTTTTAAATTGATACTATATGATAAAAAATAAATTTATGTTAGAAAATTTGTGTACGTAACTTTTCTGATTTTTTGGTTTTCCAATACACTCTCTTGCTATTTTTTACACATTTCTACCAATAGAACAACTATTTCATTATTTGTTTCTTTCGTCCTATAATACAGCTCAAAAAGGGACACCATACGCTACACGCAACAGTTCAGGAAGCCGATGCTCCAAATGTGGCACTCAGTCACTACACTGCTATCAAATTATTTAAACTATTATTCATTACCATTATGTCTCAGTTGTTGTATTATTCAACTACACATATATCGTTGACAAGAATAAAGCAATTTTTAAACATAATTAATATGGGCATGAATACTAGCTAATTTTAGAAACGTAATATGAAGTCTTTACCTTCCAGCGACTTTATAATAAAAGTGTCGTAAATTATTAGTAACAGCTGGTTACCAGCTGAATTGATATTATTAAAATTTTCTAAAACACTTAAATATACTGGTGTGACGTAATATTGTGCCCTGCCGTAACCCAGCTTTTTACTTGTAATTTTTTCTGAGTAGGGCATCAACATATTTAAGAAAAGGATGTCATGCAATTCATTCAAAAATGAAAATATGCAAAAAAGGTAAAAAAATGAAGAAATGCAAAACTTTTAACAAATCATGCTTTAAAACGATTTTATGCGACATTTGTGCTTGTTACAACAATAAAAGTCACTGCCACTAATTTATTCCGAACATACACCTGTGTGAGAATTATTGGCTTGAAAAATGAAATTTAAAGTGTTTGTAGGTTTTATTGCTTGTACAGTCTACAGACGGGATTATTGTAGACCATCTTAAGGTCGACTCTTGGCCCAACTAAAGTTCTGATATTATCAATGCCGTATCTGATCATGGTGGGTCTCTCCAGAGAAAGCCCCCAGGCAATGACCCGTACATCTTCTGGTAGACCCATTGGTAAGAGCATTTCTGGTCTAAATACTCCTGAGTTTCCAACTTCAACCAATTTTTTAAATTATGATAAAGTCAATTGAATTATCTGTCGATACATTTTTTTGCATTTTTTTTCGCTTTTTCATTTTCTAAATATGTTTGAAATTTTCTGTTTATATATACATATATATTTATATATCATGATATGTTTACAACTTAGCTCGTGATTGATGCATTTGAAATGCTTAATTAGTTAATTTTTAGATGCATACGATTCGAGTTATTCTAATACTATTTCGATTCAATTAACATTTATTTTGCATTGTATATTTTAAAGATTTACATCCTCCATCCAAGTCTTCAAAATATTAACAAGTTGTGATATTTTCAGTGGAATATATTTTAACCAGTACAAGATAACTCGACCTGCTTTAATGTAGTAGCGTTGAGTTTTCGTTCCGTAAGTTGTAATTTCCAGCCATTTTATTTGCTTTTCGATCCAAACGCAAAAGAAAGATAACAACATGAAAATCACATAAATATGAAAAATTGTCACAAAGTTGTCATCCAGGTTTAGTCCTTTGTTTGGGTTTTCGACTGCGACAGGGTCTCTCGTTCCTTCCAGAATTATTCGGTTTTTATTCAGTTCCCTCCAAACGTCCATTGCTCCTGATTGCTGCAGTGCTCGCAATCGAGTAAGAACAGAAGGGTCGTAATGGCCTTCTAAAAGCCACCCCATTTTCTTACGCAGCAATTCTTCTGTGCCCATTACGACAGCAGATTTCTTTGGAAACTGTATCTGTAATTTTTTATAATATATTTCGATTTCGTCCGATAAATCCATATACGCCGTTCTATTACAAGTGAAAATTTCTTTAAAAATATCTTCTGGGTGGAAATAAGAGAATCCGTCCTCTATTTCTGATGCCAACAAATCTTATGGCAGGGTAATTATGTCCATAATGGAATAGATGATGTTAGTAGAATCTATGAGATGTCTGGGTAAACTATATGTATAATCTTCCACACTCCTGAAGAAGTAAGTCCATAAATATGTGCGCTGATCATACTCTTTACGCAAGCCATATTGATGTGGTTTCATCGGAGAATAGAGTGAAAATTGTAAATCGAGGAGTTCACCAAACGTTTCTACTGTGATACGTTTTCTGGGTGCAGACGATTCTGAAATGGTCCAATTTTTGTACTCATTTGTCAAAACCAATGCTGCCAAAATCCAAGCGCCATAAATAAAGTAGACTGCGGTTAGTTGTTGAGAATGCGAACC
>JABASD010004330.1:0-15956 GCA_019776165.1 Pogonognathellus flavescens
AGTACACGTACACAAAATTTGAACGATTTATGTTAATTCGTTCTAAAGTTATCGCGCGTATAGATAGACAGATAGATAGACAAGAGAATCTTATAATATATCGTTCCGATACATAATAATATAATATCTCTCGATTAAAACCAGTGTATTAGGGCAAATTATAATTTCATCGATTAAGCAATAATGGTATGTGGTTTTAAATAAATCTGAGAAAACGTAGAAGAAACTCGGGTATTACAGAGAGGAACCAAAAATATGATAAAAACTCTCCTATAAATAGAACTACTAGATGCGAAACAGATGAAACTTTTTTTACCACATAATGACGAACTAGATTAAACTAATAATACACAATCTATGAAAAACTCTAACCCACTGACATTTTGTAAGTACTTTACATAAAACTAAAACGTCTTATTCCAGTCAAATGACTGAAATGATACTTGATTCAGTAATGATGAGACGAGAGGTTACACAATGCAAAATTTAGAGCGTTTTGTCTGAACTAAGAATACTTTCTAACTCCACATCTACAGTTTTACAAGTACTTGCGTGAAACAAGTTTTCACATCACGTAATGAAAGAGTAAATAATAGATTGTAAAAATTGAAGGTTTTCCGAGGAGTTTGTCTTTGTCTCCTAGTTTAAATTCAACGCAGAACTAAAGTAGAAAAGAATCGGATTATGGGAGAGTACAAAGGGACGATGCATATTAACAAAAGAAATGTTTGTCTCGTATAACATACATATGAACAACAGTTTCGGTTTACATTGCGACTGTCTCAACAATCATCATATAATTTCTCCATCCACTCAATTTTATAATACATTTCCTGGAATATACGAGATCTCATTACTTTCCTAGTGCTACTTGCATCCTGCAGTGCGTGTCGTTTCGTAATATTGAGACGAATATATTAGATCAAGGTTTAAATTGGATTTCACCATCTCCACCAAGCAGCAGTTTCTCAAGCCTTGCATTGACAAACGACATAGAGCAGAATATAAATATATATTATGTAGATGGATTGTTGTCCCTACATCTCTTACGTAAAAGCTACAGTAGTAGATAAACTTGTTTGCAGTATTATTTATGTTTCTCCACATCTGTAAAGCTCATAGCCAGGCATGTAAAAGTAGACAGTTGTCCCACGATGCCAGGCCACTGGTGCCTTGGCTCAAAAAGTGCTTTTCTATCAATCCAGTTCATCTCTATTGCATAATATAAATAGAACATATACTGAGGACTCACTACTTGAACTTTCAAATGCACATTTGGAGAAACTTACTTACCTAATACTGTGTTACACAATATGCAACTGTGTATACTAAAAATGCAAGTTAATAGAAATGTACCATTAAGTGCATTACCTACGTTTTTGCTTAACATTCTTTACAGTGCGAATCCCTACTTAGCTATAGGGATCGGAGTACATCTATGCATATTTAAAAGAAAACAAACTCGCATTTCCATGGGCTAGTCAGAGTCAGAGACATTATGTTGACTAAGGCTTCTAGCATAATATTTGAAAAATCTAACCGCCTACCTTTTTACTTTCTCTTTTTTCCCAGAAAGAGCAAACTTCTTTAACATGCTTATTGCATATACATTAATGGTATATACATACCTATGTACTAATGCGCATTTTTTTTATAAAAAATGTACCTTTTAGAATTCAATTTAACACACAGAGAAGCGTGTGTCTGAATCTGACTTCCCTTTTCAATTTGTATGCTATTGGATGGAGATTTTATTCACACATGGAAGATAAAAGTAGAATAAAACGTATGCACACGAACATGTAGCGCTGCAAGCGTCGATATCTAATAATAAAATTTCAACTGAATCTTCCTCGAGTGAAAGAGGCATTGACGCTACTGCAAAACAAATAGGTGCCTTTATATTTCCTCTCTAAACATTAAAATTTCACTCTAGATTTTGAGAATGGCCAGATTGCAAGCAAGCAGATTTCACACTACGTACTTACGTACGTAGTATCTCCCACTAATACTATTTGTGTCGTAAAGGCACGTGAAATAGGTATGCATTGTGATATGAGGTTTAGAGAAGAGCTTAGAGCACAGAGGGTTCCTACAATTTAATTTGAGATTTATCACTTTCACTACTACATCCTTTTAAAATCCAAGTCAGAGTTGTTGAGACGTAGTAGTGCAGCACCTGTCAAGCTTTAGTGTTGGTAGTTGCATTGACTACTTAGAATCTAGTCCACCCCATAAAGGATTACGTACAATGCAGTTCATTTCCCATAAAGTGCTTTTGAAGCTACACATACAAATGCTGTAAGAACAGAGTAGAATAGGAAATCAAAGCTGAGAAATAGACACAAACGTATAAAGGCGGGACTACTGCCACAGTCTCTTTGCGCGTAGTATTTGCAATGCTCCGAAAACCATACAAAACCCCTTGACTTTCCAATATACGAAAGCTACGAAGACCATGAATATTGTCAAGAACCCAACATCCACACAAAACGCTCACCGCACCGACCAACTCCAATTTAATTGGTTTCCTGCTGCCAATAAAATCCTGGCAGAAACAACAAAGATTTACAAACACCGGAATATCCGCGTAAGAGCACTTTAATAGCCCGTTTTGTTTATACTTATTTAGACTAAGGGATCTAAAAGTGTCCAAATTCCAAAAAAGTTTTTACTTTTGCTCAGCACAGTAGCGAACTCCAAATTATTGAGTTCCATTCAACAGAAGAAAGCAGAGAAAGCAACAAAATGTCGTTCCTGGTTGCGAGTCTAAAACCCGAGTGGGTAGATTGTAATACTAACATAACACAACAACAAGGGAAATGCATTTATCTATACTTTACTCCCGGGGTGGCTCATGAAATGAAACTCTTGTTTGAACAACAGGCGGACTAAATTCTTGGCTAGAACAGTATGTAATTCTCAGAAAATAATTCTAAAAATGTTTATATGTATTTTATGGTCTGAAGTAAAGTAAGTTACTACTTGAGACACAATGACACAAACAGTTGCTACTACTTTTCTTTTCAGAGAACTGTGTGAAGTAATAAAAATAATTAAGATCGTTTGCCCGTTGTTGCGCAGTAAGTATTTGCTTTTCACACAACCTAAAATTATTTGACCTATAAAGTATTCCTAGTACATACAATAATATCAACATACAGTATAAAAGGCAAGGTGACTATTTATTTTGCTTTGTTCTACATTTGAAAAAGAGGACAGTGCATTGACTTGTGTGGTAACTTAAAGCACCTGTGGCTGCGGGAAATTAGTTGCTATTATATTATAGTCATAAATCACACAGGAAATGAGAAAACTTCAAAAACAGTAACAGTTACTAGAATGCAACTGATTGTTAGTTTTAGCATCTAAATATTATGAGAAGCAATTAGAACTCTGTTGGAGAAGAGTTGGTCACATAAAGGATTTGACATCAGAATCAGAAGAATCAGAACTGGCTAGATATGAAAGGTGAAACTTCTATTAAAGCAATCATGCGAGACATAAACATTCAATTACGTCCAAATTGGAGCCTCCAAGTCCGCTGTGAGTTTCTGTGTGTGGTATTGATGACGATTGTTCTGTGGTACGGTGACAATTAATCTTGTGGTTTTGAAACTTCCTTTATCAGGACCAATGAAGTCGCTGCTGTAGCGATCGCTAGTACTGCTACTAGATCTGCAGACTACAGTATCTGTCTCAACGTTGTGAGTGGCACACCGCAGATTATTATTGCCGATTTCCGAACCCCCTCTGGGATTTCTGCTTTTGTGTTTTCTGCTTTTTGTTTTGTTCTTCTTCAGTAGGGATACTGTCTTTGTATTGGTGTAGAATCGCCTTGATGATGATGAAAACGATATGGGACAACAAATACAATTGCATTTGGAAAATACAGATTTAAAGGCGGATCGGAATCTTGCATTCATCCAACAGTAAACTAGCGGGTTGTATGTTGTATGTGCCATGGAAATCCAGTGGATTGCAAAAAACACATACTCAACATACGGGACTTCAACGGAGAGATCGGAGATTAAGACAAAGAGGTTGATAGGGAGCCATGCTAGATTATACCCAATCACCACTGCCAGGCTCATTACTACAGTCTGCGGACACAATAAGACAGGACAACACTTAGGGACAGTACATAAATTATAATGACATAATGACAAAATCACATTACGCACACACACACATAGAAATAGGTGTAAAGAATACACGCGCACCCCACGCTAAGTGTTGCTAATGCAATAATTCATCAAACACACAACTAAATGAAATCATCCGTACACGTTTTTTGCAGAAAATGTGAATATTATTACTTTAAGTGTATAAATATTATGTTGTCGCATGGCTCAGATAAATGTACATTGCAGGTCATAGAGATAGGATTTAATATTAATGCTATTACGCAAAGTACATTCTAAATTTCAAACTTTGATACTTTTGACGGATAACTAAATTTGGCATTAGTATGAAAGGGGACTTTATTAAATTGCTATCTGTATTCCCAAGTGTATGTATATAAAATAAAAATAAGCCTTTAGATCAAGTATAACTCATAAAAGCAATCGTTTACTAAAGTACTTCATACAACAGACTATTTTGTTGATATTATACCTGTGGAATATTTCTGCTGATGGTAAATGTACCGCCTCTAGTATCAATATCGACATTCAAAGGACTTGAAAAGACTAGACCCGAACTAACTTACTCTATGAAACTTGCCGTGTGCCCTGAGCATTCAATGTTGCATGCATGATTCGGTTTTATGTGAACAATTTGCTTTCTCAGCAATTGTATAACTAATGTTGTGTAAGTCTCTACTTTTAATATAGATATACTAATGGGAGCAAAGTCAACATATATGCATGTAAAATACAGTTAACATAGAATCATAGTTATTACAAACTATATTTCGTAATATTACACAAAATACTATATACAGTGGTACTGGGGGTACACACCAAACACCTCCTCCAATGCCAGACAGGCAAGTACATATCCTTACTTTGTCTGTATATCCAACGATAAGTAAGTTATGTGCTCAATCATTTTGACAGGTATTCTGTATTCAGAGCTGAGCTTTATACTGTGATAAGACAGCTTGTAGTAACTATGCAGTTACCTCCTTGGAAAGACAGCTTATTCATCATTTTTATTATTCTCATCCATGGGTGTGTGTAGTAAATCAGTATAACTCAACACTAATAATATTCATTCATACAAGGCAAAAGTAATGTTTCAGCATGCAGGAAAGTAAGTAAAAAAGATAAATGCCAATAGAGGAATGAGAGAGTCTTTTCAGTTGTTACAATCTCTCGTGCAGCTTTTGTTACCTAATGAATGTCAATCTCTATTCACCATGGATTATCGCCTACACATTCATTCATTCACACACTTAATATATAATGGAATAGGGCAGGCAATGAAATATTCCACGCTTTCAGTGTGTTTCAAACATGTTACTGCAAATGCGACTTTTATACTATAGCACGATCACTGCAAAAAGTACTCAATTCTGCCTCAAAATTGGTATTATCCGGGTATTCCACCCTTTAGCAAGAATAATACAATATTTTGTAAATGTAAAACCGTAGCCTAAAGGATAGACTCCAAATCTGTCTTACTCCACCCCACACTTCACATTTAGATTATCATCTACTAAAGGTAGACGTGAAAGAACATTTTTAACACTTTTTAAGCCTGTATTTAATTTTAAAAAAGCTAGGATTTCATATACGTCAAATGATGTAGTTAAATGTACACCCACATATTATATCTGTAAACTACAATCCTGGAAAATGTCACACTTTGCTGACTTTGCGCCCGGAAGGATTTCTTCACAATTACTTAGGTCCGCAATGCGGTGTTCTCTTTTACTATGACTATGACTGATAAGTGATAACATGGCTGTGGTTGTATGATAAATCCTATTACATTAACATTTTGTGTATGGCAAGTCAGAAATCTAAACGATATTATAAAATAATTATGTTCTCAGACATACTGTCTAGAATTCTTGGATTATAATGTAGCATGAATTGTGAAATGCAAGAACCAAAACAGTGAACAGAATCTCAGCAAATTATTATTATAGTGGTAGTGGTTGGTATATATTTTGATATTATGTTGTGCTTATTACTTATGTATCCAATTATATTATTTCCATATTACTCAATCCATTAGGAAAAATGTCAAATTAATTCGTCTTTAGAGTGAGATTCCTATATCACTGTATTTACATCTATTTCAGCAAGAAACTCAAACCCAGACTACTCTGGCATAATACATAATTCTATACATCAAATTCCGGACAAGTGTAATACCATCATATCGTTAGATCAACAATCACATATAACTCTTCATTCTTCATAGGTACTACGGTACTAGTTACTAGGTACTACTTACTAAACTTAACCAAGCTCAACATCTAGGTATACACGTGCCAGTAGTGAACACGTTTGGTTGATGCACAAAATACTGAGAAAATACAAACTCGCCTACATGATTGATATTATCCATGTTTTAATGAGATAATAGGCTCACGTGTCAATTATACCGATTAATTAACAAGGATCAACTTTCTATATTCTAAGGAAATCATTTGGCATTTAATAATGCTTACAACTCTAATTTGCTACGTAATATAAAATTAATAATGGACCCACCTTGCAGTTTTGTTTCATATTCTAACTTCTTTGTCTAATTTTCCTCTAATTAACATGATAAAATATAATCGCTATTAAATTGTATATGTGCAGGAGAACTAAATTAATTTTCAGTAAGCAGCTTAGAATAGCGGCACTGCAAAAGAAAGCTGAATCAGTTTGAATCTCTACAGGTTAAGAAACATACAAATGTATTTATGTTTCACTCACTCTAAGTACTAATGAGAAAAACTACTTCAAAAACAGCTTTATTACTACTCATCGCTACTTCGAAATTAGAAGTAAATATACCTACAGAATGTGAAGATTTTACAAAGAAAGTCACCTACTGCTTCGAGGATAGAAATACTTGACATAATTGTTCATGAGTGTGAAATTGTTTTGCTCAAATTTCTGCACAAAGTATACTTAAATTAACTTGACTTAATAATAAATACTGTAAAAATCACAATCATAAATATATGTATTATACCTTCTTTGTACATACACATTATCATACGCACGAATGAATTCAACTTTATTCACTCTAGAGTTGCTGACGTCATAAAATATGCTAGTTAAAATTCGATATATGAACGAAAGGAAAACTCAATCTGTGAGACTAGGATATAAATATTATCATCTGTAACTTATATACCCAAGTAACCCAAGTGTAAGTGTTTGACTAATTTTTAACGTCTATCTGCATAATTTTTACATTGCACACGGGACACGACTAATGCTATACTTACTATACTAATAATAATATAATGCAACTCACAACTATCTAAAAAGTTACAACTATAGCTATAGATAGGTACCTCGTACCTAGTAGAGGTGGGACTAAATTTTTCATGACCGGTTCGAATTCGGTTTGAGTGCGTTTCATTAGTAAAACTCGGCTCAGTTCGAAATGTAAGGATTTCTGACTCGTTAATTCATTTCTGTGCATTATCTGTAGAAAAAATAACAGCTCTCTTGTATGGTTTAATAACATTATTAATATTATTTTTATGAAGAATGAAGGGAAGACTGAGCGCAAGTTCAACTCGGTTCGATTTCTACCCGGTCCGGTTAGTTCCCACTTCTAGTACTTACATTTACTTGATTGTTAATTGTTAGTACTTTTAACTTACTGGCTAGATGATAGACTGTCTAGTGGCTCTGGCTACTAACAAAGAGAAATAATATAAACGTTTTTAGAAGAATAAAAAATAAATACAAAAATATATGAATCTCACATAATATGTATGTATAACCTAACGTAAAACTCTGGTCTGTTTAGCTACAATGAACGCTACTTATCACAAGATCTAACAATCAAGTTAGGAGTAGGACATTAGAAGGTCGGTGTGAGCGGTAACAGACGGACAGACAAATCATTCTTATAAGAGTTTTTGAAAGCGGAACTTCAATAATAGCATCTTAGCATCTTCAACGATTGCGTCCTTTACATTTCATGTAATGATGAAGCTGACTGATGTTGTGAAGAGTATTCGCTTTCTTTGTACAGAGAAAGAAGATGAGAGTCTAATCTTCTTTGTCAGATAATCAAGTATCAGTTGAGACTGAAGATAGATGCTTTCTACAAATCTATAGGTGTTAGTGTCGTCTTCAACATTCATTCATGACACTTCACTTTACTACAGGCTTTGCGGTTTCCAGTAAAGTATTTTATAAAATATTGTGGGATTAAACAGTTCAGTGCTAGTAAATAAATCTTGTGGTATCTGTTTTTCCACAAGCTACTCCTTAACGGAACCTACCAGTAGTAGGAAGGAAATGGCAACAGTAAATTAATAGTGCTATGTGTATATATACCATACCTACTTCAATAATACTTTCTACATGGCAAACTTCAAACGTTATACTTTGGATGTTCTCTACGTATTTTTTAACAAATACTTTACAGTGGTATACAGACTAAATATTCATAACTAAAAATGCATAACATTTGAAGTTGTTAAAACTAATAGTATTTAATGCGCATTCATTCTTTATAGATACATTATATTATGCTTTAATTACAGTACATGTGTGTTTACTCCATTAACTAACATTAAGTGCAAACATTCTGTAGAGAATTGTAGATATGTACATTTTCGCTTAGAAAAATTAATTGCCAAACATATACTAATAGATTGCTGTCTCATTTTATCGGGCAGCCGTCGTATGTAACGGCATAATATAAATCTTTAATGCGTGTGCCACAGTCTGGCCTAGTCTGGTGTACCCTAATCTAAAACATTTACATTTATAAATTCATACGCATTAAAATAATTGTACTGCCATGTATTAATGAATGTGATGATATCGTCATTTATGCACTACTAAATGTTACATATTCAACAGAAGAAACAAGATTCACTTTCACTTCAGTGTTTCTATAAGCCTGGAGTGAAATGCTGTTTTAAGTAAAAGAAATCTCAGTTGTTGCAGTTAGTACATAAAACTGCGCTGCAACCAGGGGCAATGTTATGCCAGCCATTATATAAGGATTCATGAATAGTTCTGCATTCATTAAACATCTGTTTATTTTCATGAAACATAGTGTCCTAAACTTGTCCACTTGTTTATCTACATGTCGTTATAATACTAATTACTAAACTTATTACGCTGATAAATAAAGAAGCTCATGAAAATGAAGGAGAGAAAAAATACCTTTCTCTTTGCTTTAGCAAGTCTTTGGTCTCGTGCATCCTCAGCTTCCCCCGGCGCTTTCTTTCCCCATACGGCCATTGCAATACGCGTGTACGTGAAAATGAGTACCCCCAGAGGAAAAAAGTACTGCAGAATCATCAATGTCAAACTGTATGCTAATTTGTGATTGTCGTCTTTCCAACCGGACTGAAACAATTAAAAAAGATTTAATTTACTTAGCATTGCATCCACGTGAATAAATCTACATAGTAATATTACTCTTTGAATAATATTGTAGTAATCAACAGCACAAAATTAGCAACACACAAATGATGCTCATGAACATTTATTACACCAATAACCCTAACCGCTCTGTAAAAGTAACCATTCAGAAAAACCACTTTTAACATGAAACTATAGACATGGAGCATGGTACAGACAGTGCAGTGATGCCAACAAAATAAGAGTCATAAGGACAATAATGTATTTATGTATGTATTATTATTTTATGTAGAATTACGCAAATTTTCAGTAAACTGCGTAACAAAATAATGCAAATGAAATATGAGGCAGAATTTCCATTGCACTCGTATATTTATTTGTCACAAGAGGATAAATATTTATAACTTTACTGTTTAAACCTTATATCTTTGTTGTACAATTCATTCTTTCTGCTCCTTTCGAGTAGATCTACCAAAGACGGCGTAAAACAATAGAAATGACAAGAAAGGAGTGCTGCACCGAATATTTTCAAACTACTACAACTACTATATAGTGCATAGAAATATTTAGGGTCGAATTGTCACTCATTTAATTGTTTGCAGTATCAAGTTGCTGACGTTTCTACGTTGGAAGCGAAAATGGCAAAGAGTCGTGCATTGTATTGCACATTATGCACATTCATTGTTTATAGCGATAAAAGTAGAAATGTGTTCTGAATTCAGTGCACATCATAATAAATGAGAATAAGACCATTAGAATTATCTTTGTGAGCCTAATCTTCTTGTCAAGAAAGAAACTTGGTCTTACGCTCAACCTATAAGTATATGTAGCTCCGTTATTGAATTAATCTTCGTTAGCATTCTCCAAACAACTTACCTTCGTTAATTCCCATGCCACTGCATTCCACAGCTAGCTGAGTCGAAACTTTGGCTTGAGATCTTTCATTCCTCAAGGAATGGAATAATCCTTAAATTCTTACCTAAGCTATATTATGTGTTTCAGGTTTATACACATTATTAATCAACCATCAGTGACACTGTTTTGGAATTGTACTAATTCTGTAATCCTCTATTTAGTCCTGTTCCATAGCCTTACAACTCCGCAGATGCCATAGCTGCCTTCTGTCTTCACAATGATTTGTGTTGTAGTATTAAGGTAACGATTAAGGTAAATGTTCACAAATAAACACAAATATATACGTCTTAAAGTAATCATTCTAGTAGACTGTTTACACATTATAATATTGTAGTAGTTGCAGTTGTATTAGATGGAAAAGTATACACATGTAGGTATATTTTATAATTTTTCTCAATTTTCTGCCATACAAAAAAATTGTCACTGAAAGTGGTTTCTAAACGGTTCGGGTGTAAGCTCTCGTTAAATTATAGATATAATATTATTTACAATTGTTAGCGATATGTTTCAGGATGACTGATGACATTGCATTGGGCAGAGTTTAATATGGTACGAGAAATCAATTTTATATTTTAAATTACTGTAGGTACGTAAAATCAGATAGTATAAAAAATTAAGAAACCAACAAAGGAGTATGTCCAACCAATCGTTATAAACATTTTGCAGAAAAGTTTTTGTTCTGTATCATATAGATTTATTACCACAAATGCTTAGGAAAATGTTCTGTAAAGCCCACAATGAGTCATCACTATCACCTTTGCAGAGAAATTCGTATTTTGCGAAAAAATGTATATAATATATTATTTGTAACATTCTGAACTATACCAGAGGGGTCAATTTTTATTCATTCGCAGTATTTTTTAATGTATTTAGCAAACCAGTATAACCAAAGTAAAGTTACTACTGTACCTGCAACATAATTTATTGCCATTGTAATAGTAATAACTGGAAAATATATAAAATATATTATGGAAAATTTCCCCCACGAATTGATTATATAGTATTTCCGGGTAGGGATTCCATAAGTAAGACAGGTACAAGTCTATTTCTGTCAGCATGTCAAATTGTTACAACAAGTGACAAAAGCATTTATTGCACAATGGACAAAATGGCTTGCCCATATTGTCAACATCAACTTTCTCTGATTTTTCATCTGGATAAGCTTTCCACGCTGATCACGCATCGTCAGTCTTTTACAAAAGAAGCTGGATTCTCTATCTCTCTGATTTCGGTTTTGAATGGCCATTGAATTCCTTTATCAATCACTGACGGTCTGTCGACGCTGTACAAATTTCTGCCTTACTACTGCACTTCCCTTTCTTACTTTCGCCGTCCAATTCTCATGTTATCTTTTCTTATTACGTACCTAAGTCCTACCAGCATATAACTGCGGTTTATAAGACAAGTTATTGTTAGAAGGTATACAGTTTATGGTTTACCACATCTATATTCTACATACACGTTGAAAAACGGCCTAATTTAACAGCTGCAGGAATCCACTCATTCGGAAGGAATTTAGAAAGAACAACTTTCTCCAATAGCTTTCTTCAGTTCAGATAAAGCAGTAAGAAGATAAAAGCATGCATGTAGGTTCACAATTTTAACAAGACAAGCATATCCGAGCCACAGATGTTTATTTTTTGAAAGATTGGGAATCGTGGTGTCACAAAAGTGTACAACAATTATTTACCATACAATAATAGGCATACATCTGTCATATTATTGCGAAAGAGTTCACCAAATTACGTCATCAGTTTTATTTATCAACTGCCTAGACGAAGTATTGAGTTACTATATAAAGAAACTGAACTCTAACTAAACTAAGGAAGCGTCTATAGAGTTTCTGTCAATGCCAAAAGCTGTCTCAAGACCAAATTATATGGTATAATCAAAGTACACAAACAAGTTATTTGTATACAAACATACCTACTAAAAATAAGCATAAGATGATGCGCGTAGTCTTGTCGCTTCAATGATTTCGTTCAACAAGGGAAAATAATCTACTATCTCCGAGGTTTACCTTAGAGAACAAACAAACTTAGAAGAGATATATACCTAATTGTTAGTGCGGGGTAACCAAATATTGCTTAGTCTCAGAAAGGTAGATACTAGATAGTAATAGTAATTCTTCGAAATAATGCGATTCAAGCAAATGGAATCAGCAAACAAAGGATTTTATGGAAAGTGCTACCGTAGGAGAAAACTGGTTGTGTTATTTTAGATACCTAATAAATCAGCAAATTGAGCTTGTTTTATATGGGAATGTATGCTTTCACCAATGCAAGTAGGGCATATCCTCAAGTTTCGATTACACGGCAGAATATTGCGGTGAATTGAATGTACTTACGTAAATAATAAAGCTGAAAGGATCAGTGAAGTGGGCACTAAATTACTTGCGTTTGTATAATGCATAATAACCGGAGATCGATCAGTAAAGCTCTATAATATACTCATGTAGACAATTTAAAGTAAAGTCGGGGTGGTTCAACTATTCCGCTATGTGGTTTTCAACCTGAGAGTCGCGAATGTATTAGAAATTCGTCCATTCTACACCCTTTTACAGATACATCACAAAAAATCTAGCTAAGTAGTATCTATATAAATGTTCCGAAAATAATATAAAGATAACAGCAGTAAGATTTATAGAAGAAGGTAATAAAATAAATTATATTGGTACCTCTTCGCACAATGGAAGATCGTCCTTGATGTTTAACCGAGTGAACACAGCTATCGGTACCGCTGTAATAACCGCAACCACCCACACTATGGCAATGACCATGATAGCTTGTGATCTTCTTAGCCTTGGTTTCAAAGGATACAAGATTGCGATGTAGCGATCCGCTGCAAGAGCCACGAGAGTGTATGCCGAGACGAATACGCAAACTGCCTGAGCCGGGCTTACGACATGACAAAGAAAATATCCGAATGGCCAGTACTGAAGCAGGACCGAAATGTATGAGAATGGCACGCAAAGTACGGCCATGAGAAGATCTCCAACTGCCAAATTGGCTATGAGATAATTAGTGACGGTTCTCATCCGCGGTGAAGAGAAAACAACATAACAAACTAAAATGTTACCAAGTACTGCGGCAATAAACACGGAATTATACATAATATAAATGACGACTTGAAAGATTGTGGAGAATTCGAATTTGTCCGGAATATACGTTCCATTTAGGGGAGTGCAGTTGAGGTAGTCTGAGTAGTTGAGGAAGCAAGGTGTATCGTTCATTGTTGAAAACGGGGACAATAATATACCACTGGACTCGGTGCTGTATAATAATTCTTCGGTGATTCCAGGATCATGAGAATCTTCAATGGAAGAGGAAGAATATAAACTGTTTCCATTTACGTTTCGCTTGGAGGCCGTCATCGAGAAACTCAATGTATCTTCATCTCCGTCGAAATCCGAAGACAAATTGTTTTGGTGTGGATCCACAGCAGAAGAATACATCGACGAATATCCAGGAATCTTTGGGGAATGTTCTATAGCTGCCATTTCTTCTTGATGGATCTCTCGCGGGGCTCCTTCTATCGCTTGACAATTTTCTTCAACGCTCTCCTATTTATCTGCGGGCCACAAAAATAAGAATTAATCGGATTAAATTGCTGTTGTTTTACCAGTATAATACGCATTTGGTGAAACTATGAAATAACAATAGTAGAACAGACTTAATTCGATTTTTATTGTGTTTTCCTTCTCCAAGTGTATGCGTACAGAGACTGAACAGTGAAAGTTTAATGTTACAAGGTGAAAGTAGTATTTTCACCTTTCCCTTTGCCTACAAGACTTATTGTTATAGACTATAACAGCAGAATTACTTTCTGGGAAACAAAAACAAGTAGTCCTTACGAAACAAGACTATCTTTACAGTTACAATGAATTAATGATTAAAATGACAGGAAGGGGGAATTGAGAAGACTTGAAAGTTTGTCCGAGACGTTCATCGAATTTAAATTCTTCTTCCAATTTAAGTGCTTCGACTCTCGCAGGTGCCTTTGACCTTTGAGTAAATATTGACCATGTAACTCCATATGATGGTAAAAGAATTTAAGTATACCTATATTTAAATTCTTTAGTTTTCATACGGGATATATTCATATCAAGTAGAAGATAGAATATTATAAGATTCAATGCAAAGAAGAGTCAAACTTTAATTAGAAGAACTTCAAATGAATACTGGAATACAATAAAATAGCTTTCAAAGAAGAAAGGATATCCTGCACGCTAGGCATAGAAAACTTTCTACTTTAGTCCGCGTAAGAAGATCACTCATTTTACATAATAGTAAGCCTAGGCATTAAGCACATAGTAAAAGTATGGCTGCTTTGTTTCTCACATACACATACATGATGTCCATTTATTTGGATGAGTGTATTTTACAATGAAGCTGACAAAGAGACAAGATTCTGTCCAATATCAATTCAGAATGAGTGAAGAAGTACCTGAAGAAAGCTCCCACAAGAATCTAACAATAGCTTTGAATGGAGACAGATGTTCTGTTGTCAAAGATGAATAGGAAAGTATGTTACATGATTTACAGTTTCTAAATCATATGTAGTAAAAATTCTTTTGTGCCTTCTTCCACCACCGCGGTGTACAAGAAATATTGTCGCTCTCTTTTTACCATCTGAGCAACTATGACAATATTTGCAGTAATACGTCGGGACTCAATTGAACAGCTTTATCTTTGTCAACTCATGGGATCACGTAAAATGATTGAATAGTACAGATTTACATCATGCATGATTTTCGAAACTCTCTACGATGCTACTACTTTCTACCACTTTCACACCAGTATAATAAAGTTGATATCAATTGATACATCTTGTCAGTATGAAATAGTTTTATCTTTGTATGCATTATGTATTAGGGAAAGAATCTGTGTTGCCTACTTGGAATAATCGAATATTACACAGAAGATGTTTCACTCAACTGCGAGGATGGATATTACATTGTATTTTTTAATCAGTTTCTATGTTGGAAATCTGTGTTTAGACTTTTACCGCACAATAAATTTAATGAAGGTTATCCACATTGGATTTGTAACATGATGTTACAGATATATTATTGCATTACTATTCCTGAATATATCCATTATTCGTTCGTATCAATCGTATCCGTGAAAAACATACTGCTGGAACATAATATGCCGACATATTACTATATTATGTGATGATGTATATCATAATTTATTTTTTGTCCTTAGTTCCTAATTACTGACTGTTATATTAATCATGAACATCCTGTTTCATATTCCAAGCACATCAGTAGTGCACTTGCAACGGAACATGTGTTGTAATAAGCTTACACTACGCTACCTGTTTCATACAGTTAAAAAAATAAAGCAAAGTGAATATAGCAATTTGCAATCAACCTAAGAAATCACGATTCTTCTCCCTGAAAATGTGAAAATCATCAGTAGGGGAGAGACGTGTCGGTTGGGTAATTTGAGTTTGGAACATTTTTATTTATTATACCAAAAGAAATCATACCATTTTATTATGTGTATCATTTAAAGCAACTTCTCA